>JAJOOH010007298.1:0-89907 GCA_029582605.1 Solanum gracilifrons | reverse complement strand
AGTGTTGATGTTAACCTTGGTGAAGAGGGTGAGGTTGTTAACCTGGGTGGTGAGAGTGTTGATGTTAACCTTGGTGAAGAGGGTGAGGTTGTTAACCTGGGTGGTGAGAGTGTTGATGTTAACCTTGGTGAAGAGGGTGAGGTTGTTAACCTAGGTGGAGAGGTTGTGGATGTTAACCTAGGTGGAGAAGGTGTGGATGATAACCTACGTGGATAAGGTGAATCAGATTTTTTGAGTAGTGATTCAGATCTAGGGGATATACCTTCAGAAGATGGCTCAGATATTGATGAGGAGTTGAGAGCTTTTAGACAAGAAAGAAGAAACAAAAAACAGAGGAAAAAGGCCACTGAATATGAAGAAATACCAGTTGGAGAGGCTGGTGGTATAGATAGAGGCTTTGAGGATATTGGAAAAAAATAAAACTAACAATTATGCAGGAAAAACTAACAGTTGGAGAGGCTGGTGGTATAGATAGCTCTGACTGTTGGAGTGATGGTACTGATGAACAACTTGATGTGGATGTTGTTAGGGGAGTAGATATACTTTCTAGAAGGAGAAGTAAAAAAGTCAGATATGATGAAGATTGTGAAGTGCCAATATTTGAGCTTGGAATGGTCTTTGAGGGTGCAAATCAGTTCAGGAAGGCATTGTCAAATTATGTTGGAGTACAGGAGGCAGATAAAGTTAAGATCTAATGAAAGACATAGAATAAGGGTAAAGTGAAGAAATTCTAACTGTAAGTGGTTGTTATATGCTTCCATTGACAGAGACTTACGTGATTTCATTGTGAAGAACTATCATTTTGTTCACAAGTGTATTCCATTAAACATGAACAAGTTGTGTAATTCAAAGTTAATTGCTAGAAAGTTTTAAGGACAAAATCGTATCTCAATCATACATAAGGATTTGGGAAATTCAAGATATGGTAAGAAAGAGGTTGGGTCTTTATGTTGGTAAGACTGTCTGTGAAGGGGTAAACAAAGGGTTATGAAGGAAAATATGGGTGATTGGAATTTGGAATTCGCCAGATTATGTGACTATGCAGATATGATCAAACAAACCAATCCTGGAAGCTCTTGTTGGGTAAAATTGATAAGGAAACTGAACCAGGAAAGAGCCTTTTTATTTTATTTTATGTGTGTTTTCATGCATTTAAGCAAGGATGGTTGGAGGGGTGTATGAATATAATTGGATTTGGTGGTTGTTTTTTCAAGGGAGCTTGTAAGGGTGAGCTATTATTTGATGTTGGAAAGAATGGGAACAATCAAATGTATCCCACTGCCTGGGCAGTTGTGGATACAGAAACAAAGCATAGTTAGAGTTGGTTAATAAGTTTTTTAATTGTTGATCTAAATTTGGGAATTGGTGAAGGAAGGTTTGACTGTATTGTCAAATATGTAAAAGGTATTGATTACACAATTTATTTTATTTTAGTTTTAATTTGATCTTGACTACTTCAATTTCTTATTATGTACATATTTTTTGTTAGGGACTTGTTCCTGTCTTGTTAGAGTTGTAACCAAATGCTGAGAGAAGGATGTGTGCGAGACATATATGGAGTAACTAACATGTGAGATGGAGAGGAGAAGAAAGAAAGAAACATTTTTGGAGATGCTCAAAGTCCTCCTTTGAAGTCAAGTTTAGAGAAGAAGTTCATGCAATGTCTAAGCTAGGTAAGAAGGAAATAACGGAGGACTTGCTACATTATGATCCCAGGAATTGGTCCAGGGCTTTTTTCCAAACTCACTCCAAGTGTGATGTTGTAGAAAATAACACATGTGAGACTTTTAATTCCTGTATCTTAGCTGCTAGACATAAATCAATTATTACCATGTTAAAGGATATTAGGCATAAAATGATGAACAAACATATATACATGATTAAATTTGTTGAAACATGAATATCAGACAGTGCACCTATGGCAAAGACAACAAGGAGTATTCTAATAACTGTAAAGTTCAAATGGGGTGAATGGTTTTGAAATTCATGAGGGGGAATATTCATTTGTTGTTCAATTGGACAAGAAGCATTGTGACTGTAGGTTGTGGATGCTGAGAGGTATTCTTTGCCCTCATGTTGTTTGTGCTTATTATTACTTGAATCAAGATCCTCATCAACATGTAGAGCAATGGTATAAGAAAGAATCATTTCTCAAGGCTTACAACCATTTCATCCAACCTATTCCCAATATGAGAATGTGACCTGAAACTACAAATCCATCAATAGAGCCTAAAAAATCAAGATAAATGCCAACCAGACCTAGCAAGAAAAGAAGAAAGAGTAAGGATGAGCCAAAAAAATATGGGAAACATTAAAAAAAAAAGAGTAAAGATGACATGTTCTATATGTAAGAAAACTGGTCATAACAATGTTGTGTGTGAAAAGGTAAGTAATACTTCATATTCACATTTGTAAATTGCTTAAAGTTTATACATATTATAATCATATATTTTATTTTGTGGTGACATAGTATGGGAGGGGGAGCACTTCTCAAATTGATAGTTAGAGAAATTCAAGTCAACAAAGTTATTCTCAAACAAGAGTAATATTTGATTTACATATTCATTTGCATTTAATTTTTATTGTACTAGTTATTCATATCTCCTTTTTTTTTTCCAATAGGTTAGAAGACAATCAAGTCAACAAAGTTCTATTTGAGGTGACACCACTGTTGTGCCAAGAGATACTCAAATAGGAGTAAGATTAGATTTAAATATTCATTTGCATTTTATGTTTGTTCTACAAGTTATTCATATATCCTTATTTATGCTATATAGTCTAGAATGGGAGGTCCATCATACTCTACTTTTAGAACCACATATGCAACTACACAATCAAGTCAAGCAAGATCAATTTGTGGTGACACAACATCTATGCCAAGACCTTCTCAAAAAAGGGTGCAAGTTGGGACTGGAAGAGAATTAGGAAGAAAAAAAGCTAATGCAAGAGGGACCCCATTTGTTATTGAAAGAGATAATTATTCTAGTCAACTGCCACCTTCATTAGGTCACAAGAGACCATACAGTTCTACCTCATTTGCTGTTGCTACTGGAGGAAACAGAAGGCCTACAAATGGTTTTGGTGTTTACTCTGACCCTACAACTGGAGCTCAAGTATTTAATGTATGTTAACTTAATATGTTTACTCTGTTTTGGTGTATATTCTGATAGCCATATTATGATAGCAAATTTCTGATCTTACATTATCTTACACTTTCTTTCTTCTATTACAACTTGGTACATCAAGTGAGAAGATTTTACATGGGCCAACAAAATTGAAGAGTGCTTCACCAACCAATATAGATATTGGCTTTAAACCCTGTGGCCTAAAATGGAAAGGAAAATATGTATTCAACACTTCACAGTTGAAACAAATGAAAACAAACAAGAAAAACAACAGGTCTTGTGGAACCTCCAAGAAGTAGTTCATTCGGAAAGATGTTATGATTTTGGCCTATGTTAAAAGGGTCTTCAACAATATACTCTTTAGTTTATTTTGAACACTCGTGTAATATATTTTTGAACCATGCCTTTGTGTTAGCAAGACTATGTATTTTTGAACCATGCCTTTGTGTTAGCAAGACAATGGTTTTTGAACAACAACTAGACTACCTCTCAATGCAGTTGTGTTATGTATTTTTCGACCATGCATTTGTGTTATTAGCTCAATTTTTGAACAACAACTAGATATCTCTCAATGCAATTGTGTTTTTCTCAATAAGATTACTTGATCCCAGAACTAATTGGTTTGGAAAATTGCTCTGGTTTTCCAGAACACAGGGCAAGTTACAAAAGAGAGGCAAGTTACAAAAGAGAGGCAAGTTACAAAAGAGACTAATCAATTCACATTCAAACTTCCAATTTAATACAATATATGAACTTAACATAGGCGTAACTATTACAAAACAGACCAATTAAGTACAACACTAATTGGTCGATATTAGTCTCCTAAGTACTATAAAACTAAACAATTAAGTACTACAATCTTGAACTACTATGAACTACACCATATTAAAGAACCATTTTATAGTTAGCAGACAAAGAAAAACAATCACAAGTCTGTTAAATTTGACATTTTTCCAATCCCTTTGGAGTTTAACTTCCTTGAGCTTCTTGTTCAATACCATCATCTTATCTTCATTTTCATTCAATTGAAATTTGAAAGAATACCTTTCTTCTTCAAGCTCTTTCACTTTTCTCTTTAATCGATCAATTGGATTTTCAACATCTATGAATCTATTCATTATGGACGACACAAATCTAGATGATTCATCAACATTTTTCAGGTGACGGATCAATCCATCTAAAATAGTCACATCCATCATTTTCCTACAAACCACGTAACAATAATATATTTACAAAATTTTGATTTTTCGAATAATTCAATAACAATAGTTTTTGTTCGAATAGTTACAAACCTTTGATGCTTTGCATCCAAAAAATCTACGACTTGGATTCAATGGAGTGCTCAAAGTTTTCAGTCGACAATAATTACCACATTTACATATATCGGCTTCCTCAATATTCACTAAATTTTGCGACATTTGATAAAAGACAATTGATTTAGAAGAGAGAAACAAGAGAAACGTTGGAGATTTAGAGAAAAAAGAGAGAATTGGGGATTTAGGGGAAGAAGAGAAATTACCGTTAAAATTTTAACGTTGGGGGAGTTAAATGCAGGCAAAAAAAATGGGAGAAAAACGGATTCACGTGCTCCTTTTGCGTGACTCACAAGCGTTTTGCCATGTAGGCAAAAAATGCTTAAACAATTCAAATCTTGGCTGGTAGAGGTGTTCCATAGGTAGTAGGTGTAGTTGAGGTGTCTAAATGAATTATGCGGACAACTTTAAGGGGCCGTAGATGACTTAAGCCAAAAAGAAAAGAGGAAAGGGCATCTTTAGATGACAAATAGTCAATTTGATTTGATCATACAACATAGATAAACGCCATGGTAGCTTAGCTTAGTTGCAAAAAAGATGTTGGCCACATACCTTATACTATTCATACTTATCTCCCTTGTTTTGGGCGAAATACTTGTATACTTTGGGATTTGCTTCCAGACCAAATTTCAAGAACCATTCTTCTAGCTTTGTCTCGCAGAAACAAGAGTTTGATTGTATGGATACGGATATTGATGTTTTCCATTTTCGTGTTCTGGGTATACACCAATATTTCCATTCTATGTAGCCAACTCCAACTTGTTTGGGATTGAGATATGACAAGTACTGGTTCATCCTCAATCAGAGGTATCGGGTTCTAGTCCCATTAGATATGGGGTCGCCTTCGTTAGGGATCACTTTGTCCCTCAATGTGAGACATTTTGGTGCAAATTCAGATTTATTCGGGCCTCAATGCAAGTTGAAACTGAAAAAAGACATATTTGAGTGATTGACATGGCTAGGGCTTGAGGAACCTTTGTTTTAAATTCTGGCAGGAGTAACTTGAATGGAATAGTTAAAAGGATGGTTGAAATAGAGAAGTATTAGTAGGGTATACACTACAAAAAAAGTTTGGATTACATGGGGATTTTCCTGAGTATTAGAATGAAAATTCGCAGGAAAATTATTTTCGTGCAAATTTCCATACTAATCCCCAGGAAAAATCCCCATGTAATTCACACTTTTCTTGTAGTGATATTATCTGATAGAAGGAAAGGTAAGTTCTAAAATGAGTTTCACAGATATAAAGATCCTAAGATGGATATGCAGTCATACTAGTTAGGTAAGACAAAAAATGACCACATTTTCCTGAAGGTACAAGTAGCATATATTGAGTAAAAAATAAGAAAAAAATCATTTGACATTAGGGATGGCAAAGGGGCAGATGCGGGGCGGGATTAATAAAACCCACAAAACTCTCAACCCACTCCACCTCGGTCCGCATTGCATTATTTTCTATTTTTGATCCACTCTGCTCCGCATAAACCCTCTCTTCCCCGCCCCACTTAAGTTTTACTGCCAGATACATAGAATAAGTTAATGTCATTAACTTCCTTGGTGACGCTATACATCAATGTGGAATTTGGAATTTGAAGTCTAAACTAACTTGTTAGAAAACCATAAAATTTGTTGAACTAATGTAAGACATTAATGAATTTATTAGAACAAATTAAAGGGAGTGAATTTTGCAGGTTGATTTTCTTTTTCTGTGACCTCCGTTTTATCTTACTAGAACTCTAAAAACATGTCTTTTTCCTCCTCCTGAAATTATAAATCATTATTAAATGCACAACTTTCACATATAACAACGTCTAAATCATATTTGTATGTTATAACTATAGTTTGCATAATTGCGCTCCATAGCAAACTTTATGTTTGCTATGGCTATTAATATGTATATTTCTCTATACATATACAAAAGAAGCAATTGTAAAATCTGTTTCGATACATATACAAAAGAATCAATTTTATAATCTGTGTTTGTACAAAGCGAGAAAGAGATAAAGACAAAAGAAAACTAGACAGGAGAAGATCTGTATTTGTATAATCATAAGTGTATGGGACGAAAATATATGTATTTGTATATACAATTTTCTCTCGCTTTATACAAAAACAAACACAATTTATACATTTGTATTTGTATAAAGTGAGTGAGGCGACTGAGAGTGGCGAGCGAGATTTGGGAGAGTGGCGAGCGAGATCTGGGAGAGGGGAGAGAGGGGAACGAAAATGTCACGTCCCGAGCCTACACCCTAGATGTGGCTGGAACTCGAAGACCATTCCTGGCCTCAAGCGAACCCTTGGCCTGGCTTACTAACTCAGCGGAAGACTTAACTCATCACATACACATTTATGAAGTAACTAGAATGTTATAAAGGAACATTCAACTGGCCATTGCAAACTCAAGTCTTTAACATATGAAATGAAAAGTAAAGAGAGCTGAATTAACTAACTGACTGTCTGACTGTCTGTGAAGCCTCTAAACAACTAAGATAGATGTCGGGACAGGCCCATGACATCCGAACTAATACTAAAACTAAAAGCAATGAAAATGAGTCATCGGGAATGCAAAAAGGCTTACCAACAGACTCTGAACTGCTCACTGGATCAACAATGCGCCGGATGCCAATCCTACTTACCCTTGTCTGCATCATAATAAGATGCAGGCCAACTGGGATCAGTACATTGAATGTACGAGTATGCGAGTTGGAATGCTAAACAGAACTTAAGCTTGAAAAGAAACTGAAAGGAAACTGAAGAACTTACCTGGCTCAACTCAACTCAACATAATTGAACTCATTTCAATATAAAGCAGTTTTAAAACAAGTGCAATATAAAGAAAAGTTGTTTAAAACATGATGTCAACTCTGGGCGTATGCAAAGATACACTAAAACTCTGAAATGTATGTAAAAATACAAAACACTGTGTATATAAGAATACAAATAACTTCTGTTGGAGTTTCTCTAACCGACAACCATCACTTAAGAGCTATAGTGATGCTACAACGATCTTCCTTCCGCTGCCAGCGCATCCTATACCTTGCCACAAGTATAAAACCTGAACTACTAACTGGATCCACTAGTCTATGAGAAAAGAATTCATCTAAAATATATGACCCTTTTCTACCCATGATGGCTACATGGTTTATGGGGGCTGTGGGTTCTCTGAACGCTCCCCCATATCGGTGCTCAATACTACTCCCAAAATATGATACTAGCTCTTTATGTTTAAAACATACTTCTTCTATGATTTGAGATTAGTGCTAAAAAACATAGCTCAAAGGCTATCTTTAAAATCAAAGTTTCCCCTCTTGCTTCATTGAGAAAGCGATTTCTCTTTTCTAAAAACTAGCCCAAAGGCCCTTTGGAAATCTGATACGTCCAAACTTACACTCCAAATAAGAAGTGTAAACGGTCATTGTCAATTTACAGAACTCAACTAGAGTGGAGGTTGATCCCACAGAGAATTTCTTTACAGATAAAGTTTCACTGTCGCGTTTACTCAATTGTTGTTACAATTTCCTAAAGAAATAACACGGAAAGTAAATTTGGGTTTGATTGAAATGCATTATACCACCAACGTTTGCAGTTGAAGCTTAGATAAACAGTTCACAGACTATCTCGTTGTAAGTTCATTCAGTTAATTTAAAGAAACCAGGTGTTGTTGTCACTATGACATCGATTATAATGCTCTCCCGTAAATTGAGTGTCAGGTAAATCAATGTTTACAGAACCTTTGCGAATTGAATTAATCTGACGCTTCTCAGCCTAGTTCGATAATAGAACTCTAATTCTCTCAAACTTAAGTGTCATGGATATTGGACTTCACTTAATTTGATATGGTGTTAAAGTTCTCTTCTCTCGAGCTCCAACTTTAACTCAATTAGTTAACTTAGTTTAGCTTTTTCCTAACTGATACTTTTCTCTCGAACAAACACCAGATACATGCGTGTCTAAAGCGTGCACTCAATAGACTAAAATGATAAGGAAAGTTGTAAACTATAGGTTGTAAACACAGATTGCCTTTTACTCATGTTACAGAATCGCAACTAGAACATCGTCATAGATCTCGCACACCCAGTCGTGATATTTAGACACTCGTGTTTTCACGTAAAAAATTAGTACTGGATAATGAAAAATTGTTAAGAAATACTTACGAAATTATTGGTAAATCAACAACCACTTGATAATCTGTTAATTGAAATCCAAACTTCAAACTGATAAAAAAATCTGAATCCCCGATCTAAAGCTAAAAGTAGTACTCCGTTCTTAGTCATGAAACGTCAGATCATGAATAATGAATAGTCCTTCAAAAAACGACCTAAAGTAATTCAAAATAGAATGTTTAAAATGAGTCCTAATCGAATTAGGACTGAGTTGTCGGGCCTTTTCACGGCCACTACCATTACTCGTCAAGGGCTTCACAATTCGTGAAGCTTTATGTGGTTTTCCCAAAGTTTGTGTCTTCGATGATACTCACTAGAACAAGGACTACGAACTGCACCACGGTTCGTAGTGAGGTACACGGCTCGTGATGGTGTCCGTGGTCTTCACTTGGATTCCAACATTCTTCCAACTCTTCCTTGCTTTCACACTGGTTCAACTCTACCGTAGGTACCATGGTCCTTGGTAAGAGCTACGGCCCGTGGAACCTTCCGTGGTTGTCCCTTGTTATTACTCCTCTTCTTCTTCTCAAGGCCATCACTGCTTCACTTTCACGAGCTCAACCACGTACCGTAATGGAGGTCACGGTCCGTGAAGTTGACCGTGAACTTTACTTGGAATCGTCATCATTTTGCAGCTTCTTTTCCATTTTCTATACCAACCAGACTTTTGCCTACACATTCAACAAACCTATCAAATAGTACAAAATTTCACTTAATTCTAGTGTTAGTTCATAGTTCTTAAGCATCAAATGTGCCACCATTTCACGGCACATCAACACCGTCAACTTATAACCATTACTTTCCCTCAAGTGATGAGCAAAATAAATACAATCAGTCCTCACATCATTTACAGACTTATAACCCTACGCAGCAACTATTTCAAGCACAATTTGTATCCCAAAACTTTGAATCTAACATGTAAGGATTAATACATGACATCTCATTACTTTTAGTCAATCATGCTTATACCTGTGAATTATTAGCTCACACAATCTACTTTCAAATGCAACCACTGTGTTCTTACACCAAAGAAGTCCTTCGCTCATAATGGTAGGGACTGAGTACTACGCTCACGCTCTCAATGAATTTCTAACACTAACAACAAACTACCATAGGTTGCCCTTGCTTTCTACGCTTTACCTTTCAAACACCTTGAATAGGATCACTGTAGTACTTTTCCGGCTTGTAACATAGGCTCGGGTTAGGGAATGGATATTTTGTTTTGTGAGTGACTAATCCCTTGGTTTTCCAAAGTGTCGTTTTCACATACTCTTTTCTGAGTGATTCCCTCTTTTACTTATTTCAGCCCAATCCAGTAGCTTTTTTTTTTTTGATATGCAATTTTGATATGCACTTAGCTCACTGGTCGAACCTTCTTTTTCCCTTATTCTTTCTGTTTGGGTTGCAATCACCCTCAACTTAGGCTTTTGGCCTGAGTTGTGTTATTGTACCTTCGGAGAACCAAGGATATGATATATGTTGGGTAAGAACAAACAGTGATTTAAGGCTCAAATTGGGTTCAAGTGATAAGCTTTTCATTTGGTTCTTTTATTTTTAGGTTTTTTTTACTTGTTTAACGAAAATGGCCTACTGATCCTTTCTTATCCGGTTATTCTCAGATTCAAGTAAGACTGCTTAGGCAAGTTCTAGTTTCTACTCCTCGTGTTAGACTTGAATCAAAACTTACACACACACTACACATGATTGCATTTTGTTAGTTTCTTGGTTCACCAATTAATTTGTCAAATTATCCATGTTCAACATATCAGTATCTAAGATGTCATCTAAAGATCCTAACAGTCAAACTCAGATGCAGGTTCTCAATTTTTCATAGATTAGCTACTGCACAGCTCAACACATAAACAACCAAAACAACAGGTTGCTTATCACCCCCTCCCTAAATAAAAAGGAATTTGCCCTCAAATTCTATACAGAATAATTAAATACACAGGCTTTGAGGAGGGGTCATACCTACGACGCTCTAGGCGCCGGTCATCAGATCAACATTGGCACCCTTATCAATGGGTGGACTCTCAGAACTCGGGCCATGGTCAGTTTGATCATCATTAGTCGGAATACGTGTGCCACTACCAGAAGCTCCAACTAAGGCTGCATCTCGCTGTTGCTGTTCAAGGGCTTCCTTTTTTGAAGCTTCCCTCCTTGATGCTCTTCAGGCTCTCTTTTCTTGCCTTCTCGCCTCTCTAGCTGGGTCAGTAGGGGTTTCCTCATCAAGTTCTCTAGCTCTATGTTTTCTCTTCCCAGATTTAGTCGTACGGGGTGCACCCCAAAGATCATCAAGTGTTTGAGTGGAGGGTGCCTGACTTAACATTTGCATCAACGATTCTGGCATGATTGGAGTGGGCACCTCTACTGGGTTTTCAGCTAGTTTAGCAATTTGAGTGCGCATCTTGGCCAATTGGGCTCTGAACTCTTCAGTATCTGCTGAACCGGCAACCTGGAAGCGATCCTGAACAAGGTTCTCCAAACCATCCATTCTGTCCTTTAAGACCGATAGCTCTGTTCGCATCTCATCTTTAATCTCCTTTTTCGCAGCTAATACCTTTGTTTCTATCAGCTGGGGCATTCAGAGCACAATTTGGTCTACCAATGTCCTGGTCTGGCGCTGATCTGCAACAAATTTTTCAAGAAAAAGTATAGGGATACTGACAAAGGTACCTAGATTCTGTGCGGCTGAAGCTGGAGGTGGTGGTGCCTCTGTGGACTGCTGTGATGACTCTCCCTGTTCTGAATCTCTATCTGTATATGGGATGTCAAGTGGGACATGTAGAACAACAACTAAAGTCCCCAGCAGCGGCGCCAAAATTTGATACGTCCAAACTTACACTCCAAATAAGAAGTGTAAACGGTCATTGTCAATTTACAGAATTCAACTAAAGTTGAGGTTGATCCCACAGAGAATTTCTTTACAAATAAAGTTTCACTGTCGCGTTTACTCAATTGTCATTACAATTTCCTAAACAAATAACACGAAAGTAAATTTGGGTTTGATTGAAATGTATTATACCACCAACATTTGCAGTCAAAACTTAGATAAACAGTTCACAAACTATCTCGTTGTAAGTTTATTCAGTTAGTTTACAGAAACCAGGTGTTGTGGTCACTATGACATCGATTATAATGCTCTCCCGTAAATTGAGTGTCAGGTAAATCAATGTTTATTGAACCTTTGCGAGTTGAATTAATCTAACGCTTCTCAGCCTAGTCAGATAATAGTCACTCTAATTCTCTCGAACTTAAGTGTCATCGATATTGGACTTCGCTTAATTTGATATGGTGTTAAAGTTCTCTTCTATCGAGCTCCAACTTTAACTCTAATTTGTTAACTTAGTTTAGCTTTTTCCTAACTGATGCTTTTCTCTCGAACAAACACCAGATACAGGCCTGTCTAAAGCGTGCACTCAATAGACTAAAATGATAAGGAAAGCTATAAACTACAGGTTGTAAACACAGATTACCTTTTACTCGTGTTACAGAATCGCAACTAGAATGTCTTCATAGATCTCACACACCTAGTCGTGATATTTATCCACTCATGTTTTCACGTAAAAAATCAGTATTGGATAATGAAAGTATGTTAAGAAATACTTACGAAAATAATTGTTAAATTAACAACCACTTGATAATCTGATAATTGAAATCCAAACTTCAAACTAATAAAAAAATCTGAATCCCTGATCTAAAGCTAAAAGTAGTACTCCGTTCTTAGTCGTAAAACGTTAGATCGTGAATAATGAATAATCATTCAAAAAACGACCTAAAGTAATTCAAAATAGAATAATTAAAATGAGTCCTAATCGAATTAGGATTGAGTTGTCGGGCCTTTTCACGAGCACTACCAGGACCCGTCAAGGGCTTCACGATCCGTGAAGCCTTCCGTGATCTTCCCTTCGACTTCCCAAAGTTTGGGTCTTCTAAGATACTCACTGGAACAAGGACTACGAACTGCACCACAGTTCGTAGTGAGGTACATGGCCCTTGATGGTGTCCGTGGTCTTCACTTGGATTCTAATATTCTTCCAACTCTTCCTTGCTTTCATATTGGTTCAACTTTACGGTAGGTACCACGGTCCGTGGTAAGAGCTACGGACCGTGGAACCTTCCGAGTTTGTCCCTTGTTATTACTCCTCTTCTTCTTCTCAAGGCCAACACTGCTTCAGTTTCACGAGCTCAACTACGTACCGTAATAGAGGTCACGGTCCCTGAAGTTGACCGTGAACTTTACTTTGAATCGTCATCATTTTGCAGCTACTTTTCCATTTTCTATACCAACCACACTTTTGCCTACACATTCAACAAACCTATCAAATAGTACAAAATTTCACTTAATTCCAGTGTTAGTTCGTAGTTCTTAAGCGTCAAATGTGCCACGATTTCACGGCACATCAAAATTGAGCCTTCCTTTCTTGTTTATATGTGAAAACATTTTAAACCCTTTGGGTATATATAGTCCCCATATACTTTTGAAGAAATGGACTTCAAACTTTACTCAATTCAACTAAAAATTTAAGTCTTAAAACAAAGTTAAAACATTTATAAAACACTTTTGAAAACTTTGAAGGACTTTCCTTGACTTTGACCTTAACTGCTCTTGACTTGACTCTTAACTAATCCTTGAATTGAATTATGGATTCAAGGATTGTGATTTGTGATTGGAAAGATCTCATGATGGTTAGGAATTATTTTAGATAGCTAAACATGAGAAAAGACCAAAAATCAATTTTTGAGGGTGGGTCCGCGAAACGGAGAAGCCTTTAAGATTTGGTTACAAAAATGACTTCTGAGGCAGAAGACTCCATGACAGCCCCGCAACGCGAAACAAAAATTCCTAATTTTGGGAACCAACTCTGCGATTTTCCACCACTGCTAGATTTCGTTCGACGAATTTTTTTCTTCGTTTCCCAGCCTCAATTCACCCAAACTCGGTTCTTTTTCCTAAACTACTTTTAGATACAGATACCCAAAAAATGTACCTAAGAACCTAACTCGAAATGACTCTATAACAGGACGTAACGATTTCAGAAACTTCCTAACTCAGTCAAATACAAGAACAATATATGAATTCATGCATATATATCAAGATCATCAATATTCAAACTCCTTTAGGACGTATCCAACTGAAATAAATATGCTTGGCACGTGGGAGAACGATCCCAACGTTATGGAAGCCTCACATACCTAGTAGGAATAAACCTTTGGCGAAAATCCCAACTATCTTGATCGATCTTGATGAATCTTGCCCTTTTTCCTTCTTCTTTTATCTTCTCCTTAGCCCTAGTGTGAAATTCCAAATTCTAAAACTGACTAAAATCTGATTTGACCCATGTTAAACTCCTAAAAATGGATTAAAATAATAGGGCCATGGAAAAAACTAAAATACCCTTTAAAAAAATCCGGATTGGACATTTCCTTAATTCAACAGCCCTACTTCCAAAGGGCATAACTTACTCATACGAACTCGGAATTGCGCAAACTTGGCGGCATTGGAAAGATAATTCCAAGATATTTCCAACTATATCTGGATATATACCTAAATAATCCTGAGATAGGAGTTATTGTCTTTTTAATTTGACCAAAAACTCACTTTCCTAACTTAAACAATTTTCCAGATTCTTCATTCTTTCCAAAAATGACTATTTCCAATTCTCAGCTTCTTCCTAGCTATTTCAATTTGCGAGATGTTACAATATCTCCCCCTTGGGAACATTCGTCCTCGAATGAGATTACTCTTACTAGGCTAAGGGTGGTAACATCAAGTTTAAACACCCAACAAGAAAATGTAAACAAACAACATGCTCACTCATAATTTAAAGAGTACTAAGAAGAGAATTAGTTCCTTTGTCTGCATTTTCTCCAGACTCAAAGAGATGTGTATATATCTTCTTCATGTCCTTTTCAGATTCCCAAGTAGCTTCCTCAATGAATTGATTCCTTCAAAGGATGTTGACTGATGATCCCTCTTTTGTTCTCAACTTGCGAACTTGGCGATCTAGAATCTGAACAGGAATCTCCTCATAAGATAAGATATCCTTGATCCCAATATTTTCAGTTGGTATGATCAATGAAGGATCGCCCATGCATTTTGTCAACATGGAGATGTGAAATACCGGATGAACCTCGACCAACTCTTGTGGTAGCTCCTACTCATAAGCTACTTTTCCAATCCTCTTGGATATTCGATAAGGTCCAATATACCGGGGACTAAGTTTCCCCTTTTTACCAAACCTCATAACACCCTTCATGGGTGAAACTTTAAGATATACCAATCATCTACTTCAAACTCTAACGCCCTTTTCATAACATCAGTGTAGGATTTTTGACGACTCTACGCCGTTTTCAACCTCTCTGGAATTAATTTTACCTTTTCCATAACTTGATGAACTAGTTCTGGTCCTATCTACCCTGCTTCACCAACTTCAAACCATCCAATAGGAGATCTGTATCTTCTCTCATAAAGAGCTTCATATGGAGCCATCTGGATGCTAGAGTGGTAACTATTATTGTATGCAAATTCAATAAGGGGTAGGTGATCATCCCAATTACTTTTCAAATCGATCACACAGGTCCTCAACATATCTTCTAAAGTCTTAATACTGCGCTCTGCTTGCCCATCTGTCTGAGGATGAAAAGTAGTACTTAAGTTCACCTTTCAACCCAAACCATTCTGAAAAGATTTCCAGAATTGTGCGGTAAATTGTGCACCTCTATTTGAAATAATGGAGACTGGTACTTCATGAAGTTTTACCACCTCCTGAATATATAACCTGTCATAATCCTCTGCTGAATGGGTAGTCTTTACCGACAAAAAGTGGGATGAATTTGTCATTCTGTTGACAATCACCCCAACAGAATCATGCTGCATGTGAGACCTTGGTAAACCTCTGATGAAGTCCATATTAATCATCTCCCACTTCCATTCTGGAAGTTCTAAATTCTGAGCTAAACCACCGGGCCTTTGGTGGTCTACTTTAATTTGTTGGCAATTTGGGAACGTAGCAACAAATTCTGCAATGCCCTTCTTCATCTATTCCACCAATACACCTCTTTTAAATTTCAATACATCTTTGTGGAACCTGGATGAATGGAATATCTGGAGCTTTGAGCCTCATCCATGATGCTCTCTTGGAGCCCTTCTACCATTGGTACACACAATCTACCTTGATATCTTAGTACGCCATCTCCCCATTGTTCAAAAGTTAATATTTTTTGCTTATGAACATTTTCCTTCAATTCAATCAAAATAGGGTCTTGGTATTGCTTGCCTTTTACTTCTGACACTAATGATGATTCGGAATCACGCAAACTTGGCGGCGTTGGAAAGATTAATCCAAGAGCTTTCCAACCATATCTGGATATACACCTAATTCATCCTGAGCTAGGAGTTATGGTTGTTTGAAGTTGGCCAAAAACTCACTTTTCCTAACTTAAAACAATTTTCCAGATTCGTCATTCTTTCCAAAAATGACTATTTCCAGTTCTCAGGTTCTTCCTAGCTATTAATTTGCGAGATGTTTCAAAAAAAATATGTATATATACAATTTTCTCTCCATTTATACAAACACAAACACATTTTATACATTTGTGTTTGTATAAAATGAGTGAGGCAAGGAGAGTCTGCCCAGCGAGAAACGAGAGTAGCGAGCGAGAAATGCAGGGAGAGAGGCGAAATGACAACAATTTGCTACGGGTTACAATTAAATCAAACTATGGTTATAACATTTAATTTGAATTAATAGTTTGCTATTTTATACAATTTATTTTAGATCAACTTTCACATATAGCAAATATAAAAATCATATTTGTATGTTATAATTATAGTTTGCATAATTGCACTCCATAACAAATTTTATGTTTGCTATGGAGCTTTTGATTTGCATAATTCTCTACAAACATCCAATTTTGTACAAATCATTCAATTTTGTATCAAATCATTTATACATTGTAATTTGTATAATAAGATCTGTATTTTTATAATTATAAGTGTATATGATGAAAATATATGTATTTGTATTTGTATATACACTTTTGTCTCGCTTTATACAAACACAAATGCAGTTTAGACATTTTATACCGAAATGTATAAAATGGCTAATTGTATACCCAATCAGATGACAAAAAAAGGGGATGTTTGTTGCGAATTTCAATTAAAATAAACTATGGCTATAACATTTAATTTGAATTAATAGTTTGCTATTTCATACAATTTTCCCTTATTAAATCTACTAATTTGGCCTTATCAATTAAGTTTTTTCTCATTACCGGGTTTAAATTATTTTTTAAAAAGGAAAGTCTTTTCTCCAAAAGTTTGAAACTTTTCACCTCAACACCAATTTATAAAAAATTTAAACTGTATAGCTATATAAATCTTTTCATATTTTTTCTAAAATGAAATATAAAATGGTATAGGAAATCTTCTATATGTGTTATTTGAGATTTTTATCAAACAAGAAGGGAGGTACCCTGCACCCACATATTTATTAAAAACTAAGGCTTTGACCTGCCCGGCTCCGCCCCGCACCTACTTAATTAGAGACTACCCCACTCCACCCCACATAGCCTTAAACCAGCCTTGCCTCGTCCCACATAGCCTTAGACCTGAATCAAAATGTTGAGTACAGTCAGCTTAGCCAAGGATTCCAGGCCCATCAGACCTGCAACTTTGCAAGAGCTTGCAGTGCCCCCTTTATTGCTTTAGTACCTAAGAAGAAGGGTGCCGGCGATCTAAAATGTTTTAGTCCCATTACTCTAATAAAAAGTGTGTATATAATTATATCTAAGCTAGTTTGAAAAAAGGTTTAGAAAATTTGTTTCTGATAAACAAGATGCTTTCTTAAGAGGAAGGAAGATTATAGATGCTTCTCGTATTGCAAATGAGGTACTGAACTGGAGAATGAATTAAGTGGAGCCAGAGATTCTATATAAACTTGATGTGGAGAAGGGATAATGATTGTTGGTGATTTCTATTTAACATCTTGCAGCAAATGGTTTGTAAAGAAAAATGGCTTAAATGGATTAAGATTTGTGTTGTATTCCATTTTGGTAAATGTTGAAGCTGTGGGATCCTTTCCATCTCAAAGAGGGTTGTCACAAGGTAACCCTGTGCTTCTTTTCTTTTCATTTCTGTAAAGGAAGCTTTTCGTAGCATGACACGAAAAGCAGTCCAGAACCAATGGATTAGGGGTTCACCGTAGGGTCCAAAATAGGAGAAGAAATTTCAGTTTCTCATCTCTTATTTGCTGATGATACACTCAGATTTTTGTGAATTTCAAATTGGCAAACTGAGACATCTGAAGATGTTGCTTATTGTGTTTGAAATAGTCTCGGGCCTGCTCATTAACTTGAAGAAAATCAGTCAATTTCTAGTTAATATATAAAATCAATCAAGTATGCCAATGAGTGATAGGGAAGTTTTAAAAAAGGTTGGTCACATGACAGTCACAATACATTTCATTGCGAGAGAGGATAAATTTGATTAATAGTTTGTTGGATAGCATTCCAACCTATTTCACGACCTTGTTTCCAATCCTAGGTAAGGTTATCAAGCAATTAAACAAAATAAGAAGGTTTTTACGGAATAGCACACAACACAAGTTTCATTTGATGAAATGGGCCAGAGTGCCTAATGAGAAAGGATGAGGTTTTCTTAAAGAAGTGGTGAGAATTAAGAATGGAGGGAAGATAAACTGGCATAACAAGGTCAACAGATCATCACATGGTGTTGGTCAATGGAATCATATTAGTTATGGAAAGAGTTTACTGGTAAGGTGTCTATTCAAGTTGGCAACAGGGAAAACAAACTCTTCTGGCTAGACAAATGGAGTAGCAACAGTTCTCTAAAAGAAGATTTTCCTGCTTTGTTTAGTTTTGCTGTTGAATGTTGATACAAAATCTACAGAGAAGGCAATACCTAGTGTCATGCCCCGAGCCTACACCCCAGACGTGGCTAACACTCGAGAACCATTGCTAGCCCTAAGCGAACCCTTAGCGCTTACTTATTCAGCGGAAGACTTTGCTTAACAAGGATAAACCCATATAACTCAAAAATGTTAATAAAAAGCATTCAACTAGCCAATAAGGCAAACTCAAGTTTTATAGCAAAACATCTGAAATACAAAATACTAAAGAACTGTAACTATCCATATATGAAGACTCTAAACAATGAGGGATGTCGGGACAAGACCCCCAAACATCCTAACAACTGAAATACTAGAAAGCAAGGTAAAAGGAGTCCTCTGGAAAGAAATGAGGCTCACCAACTGACTCTGAGTGCTCAACTTGATCAATGAGGCGCTGGATACTGATTCTGGTTACCTGTGTCTGCATCATAAAATGATGCAGGCCAAATGGCATCAGTACATTGAATGTACGAATAAAGAAATATGAAAGGAACACTTACCTTGACTTTACTCAACTCATGAATACTCAACTCAAATGCAAAGTACAATCAACAATAAAGGTGCAGTTTATACAGAGCATTTAAAACAGTAGATGTCAACTCAATGTATTAAAGAAATACAATAGCAATTCAGTTTACTCATATAATAAAGTAATATAATAATGTGGGAGTTTCTCTAACCGACAACCATCACTATGAGTCTAAGTGATGATACAACGTCTTGCCCACGCTGCCAGAATTGTCCTATACTTTGTCGTTATATAGAACGCCTTAACTGGCGCTCTGAGAGGTGCGGGGCTCCATCCTTGAAACTTCAGAGGCTGAATTGGGGTGCTCTGGATGGCGTGGTGCCCCAGAGGTCAAATTTCAGGAACTGTTTTGGGGCGCGCTGAGAGGCGCGACGTCCCAGCCCCTTCCCTAGAAAATCCCAAATTTTATTCTTCATTTTTCAACTCTAAACCCTATAAATTCACTTGGTTCTTTCCCCAAACTCTTAGAATCGACTATATCCTCAATATATGTTATATTCTACTCAAAATTACACTTAATTTCATGAATGAAACTCAAGAAACTTCAACAACAAGAACCTACAAGATTTCAAACGAATTTCATCAAGAACTCATAAGATTTGCTTTCAAAACAATACAACTTCGCTGAATTGAATCATGATTGGTGGGTGGGTGAACTAACCCAATGCTATGTGATCTTACATACCTCGTAGGTATTAACCCTTGAAAAAATCCACACAAAAATTCTCCATGAAATCGACGACCTTGATCCTTTCTTCTCCTTTCTCCTCTTCTCTTTTCTCCAAGCCCTAGTGTGTTTTGGTAAAAGCGTAAACTGATCTAATTCTGATTAGACCCTAACTTAATTACCAAAACTGAAATAAAACAATTGGGTAAGGAAAATACCAAACTACCCTTTAAAAATTCGGATTGGACTTTCCCTATCCAGACAACCCAACTTCCAATGGGCATATCTCACACATATGAACTTGGAATCGCGCAAACTCGGCAGAGTTGGAAAGATAATTCAACGATATTTTCTACGGTATCTGGAAACACACCTAACTCATCTTGAGTTAGGAGTTATGATCATTTTAAGTTGACCCAAAAATCATTCTTAACTTAACTTAAACAAATTTCCAAATTTTCATTCTATAGAAAAATGACTCTTTCTAATTCTATCTCTTTCTAGTTCTTTCAATTAGCGAGATGTTACACCTGGAACATTACTTTTAGAAGGCAATGCCATGATGATGAGTTGCTTTGGAAAGATTCAGGATATACTACAACAACAACTACATACCAGTGTAATCTCACAAAATGTGGTTCGGGGAGGATAGAGTGTATGCAGACCTTGCCCCTACCGAGTTAATTTAGGATATACAGATAAGAAATCCTTCAAAGAAGAATTTAGATTTACTTTTGATTAGGAACCACTTTAACACATCATGGTTCATTCAATACTAATTGTCAAATTTGTCTATCTGAGCTTCACCATAGTAAAGTTAGTCCCAAACCTAGGTAAATTGAGAGTTACATTAGGTTTGTTGACAGCTAGGTAGCTAAAAAATAGTTTCTATGTGAATGCTTTAATTTTACCTGAGTAGAGCAGAAAGGATGCATATAACATTATTTGGGAAAGGTAACATTATTAAATTAAATTCAGCACAAAATTTGTGCTAAGAGCTATCTTGAGTTCATTACTCTCATGCTCCGAGCTACCCCCGTGATGCGGACACGGGACCTAGGATAACAAGTGACCCCAAGCTATCCCTACTGGCATAGTCATGAGCATACTAAAGATAAACTGAGAAATAAAACTGATGCGGAAGCTAATCATAAATAAATCTGAAATAATGGGAAATACCCATATACTAAAACTGAAAAGCAAATCTGAGAGTTTAATACAAAAAAAATATCAAACTCGAAATACTAAGCTGAATATAACTATGTCTGAAAATAGCCTCTAACTGACTAGAAGTGTTGGGACATGCCCCAGCTAAGTCTAGCAAAACTGAAACTAAACGATTCAAATACTAAAAAGATAACATGACTATTGTCCTCGAAGAATGAGGACTCACCACTGATGCTGCTGAATTGGAGATCGGGAACAATTCTAAGCGTGATCTAGATGCTGAGAACCTGAACCTACATCACGAGAAGATGTAGCGAACAGTATGCGTCAGTACTTGAAAGGTACTGAGCATGCATGATAGAGTAAAGCTGAAATAACATATGACTGAACAAGCAATAAAGAAAGAGTATAATCTAAATATGATGTAGATACTGAATACTGAGCTAACTGAATGCAATGACCAAATTTATAACATGCTGAGACTGAATACTGACTATACTGTAAATGTGGTCAATGCAATAGAATCTGACTGAACTATGGGAGCCACTAATAACCGACAATAAAACCACATGAGCTAAATGTGGAGTCCGATGTATACGCCCCATCCAGAGGACCCAATATACCTGACCAAAGGTATAGAGGCATGCTAGCGTGATCACTAAATGATGTCCACATAGGGGACTTACACCAACGTGACTCGTAGTTCTAGGACTATATGGGTATGCTAAACCCTAGTCCAACTCAGTATTACGCTACTTCCAATAGATTACGTGGTTAACACATTATGACTGAAATACTGGATAGCTCAAAACTGAACATGCAAACTGAGAATGATACAATTAATCTGATAATGATGCATTCATAACTGAGGCATGTATAACTGAATAACGGAAATATCTGACCTAGCGTGTGTAATTCAAGAACAAAAGAAATACATAGCTAGGATTCTAAAATTCATGCAATAAACTGAGTAATTACATGATAATATGATTTGGAACATATACATAAGTAATTCATGATAATCTACTGAAATGCTAGAAACCCTAGGTCTACTCATAATAAGGGAATCAAGAAACTGACTGAATTCTAGGGACCTAATGGATGAAAGGAATCTAGTAGTGAAATCCCACATACCTGGTGACGAATTCCACGGAGAATTTTTTTGATTTCGGGGCTGGAACTGATGGAAACTTGTGCCTTCTTGAACTAGCGTTCTTGACTTTTTTTATTCTCGCAGGCTCTAATTTCTCTAAGTTTGATTAATGAATTGACTAGGGTAGGTTCTAATTATGTTTCTAGGCTAAAACTACTCAAATCGACAAAATTTAGGGTAAAAATGATGAGGTTTAGAAGTTTAACGAAATAGGAAAAGACCAAAATAACTTTGACTTAAAGCTGTAAATGGGCTGACCACGACCATCTTCACGGACCGTAAAAGGGACCACGGACCGTGAAGTCAGTCATGATCTTGACTTGGTTCTTAAAACTTAGGGGTCTGGACTACGACCACTACCACGGCCCATGTGGAGGACCACGGACCGTGAAGGTCCCCGTGGTCCTCACTTGGGCTGAGGTCTGGAGGCTTCATGGTGGAGTCTACTGGTTAAACTCCACGGAAGCTCCCACGGACCGTGTGACGGACCATGAACCGTGAAGTCATCCGTAGTCTTCACTTGGTGTGGGAGTCTGAAGCGTTGGCCAAGGGGGCCACTGTCTAACTTCACGGGCCCTCCCACGGTCCGTGTAAAGGACCATAAACCGTGAAAGTGTCTGTAGTCTTCTCTTAGACCTGGGGGTTCTATGGCTAAGCTGGGGGGTTTACTGGTCTGACACTACGGACACCACCATGGCCCATCGTCGTGGCCACTGCCCGTGAATGGTCCCGTGGTCTGACGCCTAGGCCTAGTGAAGACCAAGTCTGGACCACGGGCAGGCCTACGGGCTGTGGACCCTATCACGGTCCATGAACCCAGTCGTGGTTCAATGCTTTAAGTAAATATTTCTTAAATTTTCTGGGGCTGATTTCTGAGGTGATACATTATCTCCCCCTTGGGATCATTCGTCCTCGAATGAAGACTAAACTAGTTAGAATGGAGGGAGCGAGCTGCAAACCCTACCACTAAACACTGAAGACTGAATTTCTGACTTAACTGAGTTCCAAGACATGCAAATACGCTGAAAATGCAAGTACAAACTGAAGGAACAAGATACTAAAACTTATTTTACGCATGAATGACTGAAAAACTGAAGAGGAACTGTGACCTCAAGCTGGAGTGGAATCGGAAGGAAAGAGGTGAGGATACTTGGACTTCATGGCTGCTTTTACTTCCCAAGTAACTCCCTCTACGGACTGACTCTTCCACAAAACCTTGATTGAAGCAACTTCTTTGTTTCTTAACCTTCTAACCTGACGATCAAGAATCTCAACTGGTACATCCTCATAAGAAATCTTTTACAGCCACACTCTCTAATGGCAAGATTCTGATGCTCTACCTTCACTTGCTGGCAATTGGAGCACTTACTCACAAAGTCTGCTATATCCCTCTTCATGCCATTCAACCAAAAGACTTCCTGCATATCGCGGTACATCTTAGTGGCGCCTGGATGAATAAAATATTTGGAGTTATGGTCTTTTGCAAGAATATGCTGTCTGAATTCACCCACATCACGAACACACAATCTACCCTGATAACAGAGTACACCATCTCCCCCTAGGAAAAAGCTTCCACTCTCTGATTGTGGACTGCACCCTTAAGTTCAAACAAGATTGGATCACTATCTTGCTTTTCCTTAACCTCCACTACCAAGGAAGATTCTGACCCGTTCTGAACTGTTACGCCACTATCTGTTATGCTCATAAGGCACACTCCCAACCGAGCAAACCCGTGAACATAATTCACTAGATCTTTTCTTTATTCTTCTGTACACTACCCATAAATGGTCTGATAAGAGCATCTGCTACTACATTGACCTTACCAGGATGGTAATGCACACTCATGTCATAATCCTTGGGGAACTCAAGCCATCTTCTCTGACGAAGATTCAACTCTTTCTGGTTGAACACATACTGAAGGCTCTGAACACATCCACATGAACACCATACAAGTAGTGTTTCCAAATCTTGAGTGCAAACACCACCCCTGCAAGCTCGAGGTCATGAGTCGGATAATTCTTCTCATGCACCTTAATCTGTCTAGAAGCATATGCTATAAACTTACCTCGCTACACTAACACACAGCCTAGGATGACCCGCTAGACCCAAGAAACTTCTCATATCTGCAGGAGAGGTAGGTCTGGGCCATTGTTTTACTGCTTTTATTTTCTGGGAATCCACTCGGATCCCTTCGCTGGATACTATATGCCCAAGGAAAGCAACTAATTGTAACCAACACTCCCACTTGTTAAATTTGGTGAATAACTAGAGATCTTTGAGAGTTTACAGAACAACTCTCAAATGACTCACATGTTCTTCCTCATTCCTAGAGTAAATGAGGACATCATCAATAAAGACGAAAATGAACAAGTCCAAATACTGCTTGAAACTCTGTTCATCAAGTCCATAAAAGTTGTAGGAGCATTGGTTAGTCCAAATGACATTATTACACATTCATAATGACCATACCAAGTTCTGAAGGCTGTTTTCAGAATGTCACTATCTCTGACTTTGAGCAAATGATAACCTGACCTGAGGTCTATCTTTGAGAAATGACTAGCACCCTGAAGTTGGTCAAATAAGTCATCAATGCTGGGATGGGATACTTATTCTTGATTGTGACCTTGCTCAATTTCCTATAGTCAATACACATCCTGAGAGAACTATCTTTCTTCTTCACAAATAACACGGGTGCGCCCCATGGGGAAATACTCGGTCGGTCTGATGAAGCCATTATCTAGAAGTTCTTTCAGCTTCTCTTTCAATTCCTTAAGCTCAGCTGGAGCCATTATGTCAAGAGGAATAGAAATAGGCTGGGTATCTGGAAGGAGATCAATTCCAAAGTCGATTTCCCTTTCGGGAGGAACTCTGGGAAGATCTTCTGGAAACTCATTAAACACTGGAACTGACTCAAGAGTTGGGGTTTTGGAGCTTGAATCCTTAACCCGAACAATATGATAGAGATAACCCTTATAAATCATCTTTCTGGCCTTAAGGTAAGAAATTAATCGACCCATAGGCGCTAAGCTACTACCCTTCCATTCTAGGATTGGTTCATCTGAAAACTGAAAACGAACAATCCTAGTTCTACAATCGACTGAGGCATAACAAGAATGTAAACAATCCATTCCTAGAATGACATCAAAGTCTACCATTTCTAAGTCTACAAGATCTGCTGAGGTGACTTTCTGGGAAACTGTGATAGGGCAATTTCTGTATACTTGTGTAGCTATAATTGGGTCATCGACTAGAGTAGAGACTGAGAAGGGTTCTAAGAGAGTTTCTGGACTAACATCAAACTTAACTGCTATATAAGGAGTAACAAAGGTAAGAGTAGCCCCTGAATCTTTCCACTGAGTGTACCATATGTGAGCCACATCCTTAAGCTGGTAGGTTGCCAACTCAACCCTACCATTACCAGTCACTTGCATCACTCCAAAGATTTTCTTAACCTCATCAATGAAGTTCTGTGGGTCCTCACCAACTTGTGACCTTAAAACTCAAGCGGATTCATCCTAACAAAAACTTGTACCCTAGCTGCCACTGATACACCATTTCTATTAGTAGGAAGTGGAACCTTCTAATTGTTCTGGTTGGTCATACTCTGAGCCAAAAGCTGAATGGTGTTCCGAAACTCTGTATTAGAAACTTTCTAATCTGAGACCGAAAGAACTGCGTTAGCATTGCATGCATTAGCATTCCATGCGTAAGCTCTATGAGGAGGCATGATCTTAAGCGCATAACGATGGATTAGAAAGGAGATCAAACCAACGCATGATAAATATATCAAGAAAGTGAAGTTTTCATAAAACACCTCGTAGCCTCCCTCTCATTAGATGTGGTGCGCTTCACACGCATGAAAAGGACTCTACTTAGTGTGGCTTTTCAGACATCCTAGGACACTTAAACCTGGCTCTGATACCAAGTTTTTCATGCTCCGAGCTACCCCCGAAACACGGACACGGGACCTAGGATCACAAGTGGCCCCAAGCTAACTTTGCTGGCATAATCATGAGTATATTAAAGATAAACTGAGAAATAAAACTGATGCGAAAGCTAATCATAAATAAGGCTGAAATGATGGGGAATACCCATATACTAAAACTGAATAGCAAATCTAAGAGTATAATACAAAAAAAAATATCAAACTTGAAATACTAAGTTGAATCTAACTATGTCTGAAAATAACCTCTAACTGACTAGAACTGCTGGGACATGCCCCAGCTAAGTCTAGAAAACTGAAACTAAAAGACTGAAATACTAAAAAGATAACATGACTATTGTCCACGAAGAATGAAGACTCACCACAGATGCTGCTGAACTGGAGATCGGGAACAGATCTAAGCGCGATCTGGATGCTGAGAACCTGAACCTATATCACGAGAAGATGTAGCGCAGAGTATGCGTCAGTCCTTGAAAGGTACTGAGCATGCAGGATAGAGTAAAGTTGAAATAACATATAATTGAAGAAGAAATAAAGCAAGAGTATATTGTGAATAAGATGTAGATACTGAATACTGAGCTAACTGAATGCAATGACCAAATTTATTACATGCTGAGGCTGAATACTGACTGTACTATAAATGTGGTCAGTGCAATAGAATCTGACTAAACTGTGGGAGCCACTGATAACCGACAATTAAACCATATGAGCTAAATGTGGAGTCCGATGTATACGCCCCATCCAGAGAACCCAATATACCCGACCAAAGGTCTAGAGGCATGCTGGCGTGATCACTAAATGATGCCCACAGAGGGGACTTACACTTACGTGGCTTGTAGTTCTAGGACTATATGGGTACACTAAACTCTAGTCCAACTCAGTATTATGCTACTTCCAATAGATTAAGTGGTTAACACTTTATGACTGAAATACTGGATAGCTCAAAACTGAACATGCAAACTGAGAATGAAACATTTAATCTGATAATGATGCATGTATAACTGAATAACTCACCTAGCATGTGTAATTCAAGAAATAAATAAATATATAGCTAGGGTTCTAAAATTCATGCAATAAACTGAATAATAACATGATAATATGATTTGGAACATATACATAAGTAATTCATGATAATTTGGTGAAATTCTAGAAACCCTAGGTCTGTTCATAATAAGGGAATCAAGAAACTGACTAAATTCTATGGACCTAATGGATAAAAGGAATCGTGTAGTGAAATCCCACATACCTGGTGATGAATTCTATGGAGAAATTTTTTGATCTTGGGTCTGTAACTGATGGAAACTTACTGCGTTCTTGAACTAGTGTTCTTGACTTCTTTTCTTCTCTCAAGCTCTAATTTCTCTAAGTTTGATTAATGAATTGACTAGGGTAAGTTCTAATTATGTTTCTAGGCTAAAACTACCCAAAACCATGAAATTTAGGGTAAAAACGATGAGGTCTAGAAGTCTAACGAAATAGGATAAGCCTGAAATACCCTGACTTAAAGTTGCAGATGGGTTGACCATGGCTATCTTCACGGACTGTGAAAGGGACCACAGACCATGAAGTCAGTCGTGATCTGGACTTAGTTCTGAAATCTTGGGAGTCTGGACTACGGCCACTACCACGGCCTATGTAGAGGACCACAGACCGTGAAGGTCCATGTGGTCCTCACTTGGGCTGAGGTCTAGAGGCTTCATGTTGGGAGTTTACTGGTTAAACTCCACGGAAGCTCCCACGGATCGTGTAATGGACCACAAACCGTGAAGTCGTCCGCGGTCTTCACTTGGTGTGGGAGTTTGAGGGGTTGGCCAAGGGGGCCATTGTCTAACTTCCATGGGCCCTCCCACAGTCTGTGTGAAGGACCACGGACCGTGAAAGTGTCTGTGGTCTTCACTTAGACTTGAGGGATTCTAGAGCCAAGCTGGGGGGTCTACTGGTTTGACACTACAGATGCCACCATGGCCCGTCATCGTGACGATGGACCGTGAAGAGTCCCTTGGTCTAACGCCTGGCCCTGGTGAAGTCCAAGTTGGGACCATGGGCTGGTCTACGGACCGTGGACCCTATCACAATCCGTGAACCCTGCCGTGGTTCACTGCTTGCTTCAGGTAAATTTTTCTGAAATTTTCTGGGTCTGATTTCTGAGGTGGTACACTTACCTTCCAAATAGTCCACCATATACATCCATGTAAGCTTTTCGACCGTCAATCCTGATTAACAACTCATCCCTTGAAGTTCCAGCATGCTAGCAGTCTAGCAGATTTCCAAATGTCTTTTTAGGTTCTTGAGACGGAGAACCCCATGTTTAAGACTTTCTAGCTATTTGGTTTTTAGGTTCTTGAGATAGAGAACCCCATGTTTAAGACTTACTAGCTATTTGTTGTGAATAAACCACCTATTTGGAAAAAGGAAATGAAGTCTTCTGTCAAACTATATAATTGTATGTTATTCAATCTAAGATGAAGCTGCATAAAATGCAGGGTAATCCCTTGTGCATTCTTCCTCCATTTCTAAACATAGATTTTGAACTTCTGCTGATCTATTGTATTACCATATTCCAACAATTATAATTGTTAATTATCTAGTATCATAATAGTGTTACTGATCTTCTTGTATATTTTTACCCATCCCTGAATAAGTAGTCCAAGATTGGAGATGCATATTTACCAAATGAGAAGATTCTAATATCGATAAAGTTAAAAGGAAGTGAACATGTAGACTATATGTATATGTAGCCACCATATACATGTGACGTTTACTTCTTTAATTTCGATTTTATCATATCAAACATATTTTTCAAACTAAATAGGTGATTAAAATCTTTTTTTTTTTTATATATAGTTTGTCATACTTAAGATAAGATGCGTGCCGATTGACTAGCTCTTCAATAAATAACAAGGTACCCAGGGACTTCACAATTTTTGGAAGCCTGTCATTCTACTGGTGAAATGCCACCGAGTTTATTATTTACAAGTAGCAATCATGTCAACTACCTTTGAGCACATGAAATGCCCAGTGGGAGATGTGGTGTTTCATTTTCTGAGCTACTATCCACGAGCATTTGAAACTAGTGTTTTTCTTTGTCATCCCTTTGGTAGCTATTTATTCTTCCTCAAATAGATTGATTTTCCATTTATTTGAACATTTCTCCAATGTCTTATGGGATTGGGAGCATATATATACTTTAACTGCTGATTGTAACTCTTCTGCTTTCGGCCTCGGCTGCTAACCACAACAGAGGCCATTTATATGTTTTTTGTTAATTCACCTGACCCCCAAATATCTTTAACAAGTCCATGAAAGGTTATTTTTGATGAAAGCATGTTGAATCCTTTTGTACTGGTATGCGTTACTAAATGAACTTTGAAGCTTATACATGGCTTCAATGAATGTGATTCTCACTGTTTAGTCTAATAACATTGACTCACTAATTGCGGAAGAGCTCTTGATTAACCAAGCAAATAGGGTAAGATCTCTGTACCTCCTAAAAGTATTATTCTAGTTTGTTTCAATTTGTTTGTCTTACTTTTCTTTTTAGTTCTTGTAAAAAAGAATGCCCCTTTTCCCTTTTCGGCAACTCTTTAATTTCAAATTTCCGCATGCCATGTTTAATATCAACTCTTTAATTTCTTCTTCTTCTTCTCCTTCTTCTCCTCCTCCTCCTCCTCCTCCTCTTTCCAAAGGTGAATAAAGTTGATGAATTTACCTTGCTTCTTACTTGTGGTTGTGGAGTCATTTTTTGTTTGCCTGTGTCATACTCTTCATTTAGCTTGTTGCCATATTCATCTCACAGGCCGAGCTTGGACAACTTAAAGAAACAACCATCACATCTATTTGTAAATATCACTGAAATCCAAACATAACAAGGCTTATTGGAAGGGCTTCTGAACTTTAATAAGGGTTTGTTTGGCACGAAGGGAAATGTTTTTGATTTCTTACTTATTTTGTAGTGTTTGGTAAGGGCATACAACTAATACTATCTGTAGCTAAACACTATAGGGTGGAAAAAGGTGGGGAGGGCGTTCGGGGGATTGCAGGTGGTGGGAATGGTCGAGGGATGGGGTTAGGGGCGTGAGTGGGTGAGGAGGAGAAAATGAATTTGAAATGACACTTATAGAATTTTTTTCCCTACTCCCAGTAGGGAAGTCATATTCTACATTTTAAAAAAAACTTGTTTTTCTTTGGCTATGTTGTTTTCCTAGAAAGATGTTTCCTAAATATTTTGACCAACACATAGAAAAATTGAAAATGTTTTTCTCCATATCAGGATCCGGGTGTTTTCGGAAATAGCCTCCTTACCCACAAAGGTAGAGGTAAGGTCTGCATACACCCAACCTTCCTTAGACCTAACTTCTGGGAGTACACTAAGAAGCCTCCCTAGACATAACTTCTGGGACCATAGTAAGTCTATTGTTGTTGTTCCTCCATGCCAAACACACCCTTAAGTTTAGATTTGTTTTCTGAACACAAATGATTCAATAGAATGTTTAATGGAAGTTAAGTTGAGGTTGCCTATGTGATTTCAGATTTGAAAGGGTACCCTTGATCAAGTAATTTGTTTTTGTGTCATTTCTATCTTACTTTTACTTTCCCCATGAGTAAGTGGAGAGGTTGAGATAGCATATGCCAACAAAATATGATCATATGTATCTTCTCAAATAAGTAAAATCCATCTGAAGAGAATATATTCTTCATGATAAGAAAAAACATTCTTCGATGTCCACTTATCATTTGAATAGAAGAATATAACTATATACCAAAGTCTTTTATATATATATATATATATATATATATATATATATAGTGTATTCATTAGTTTGATATACATAACTTGTATCGATAAGTTTTTACCCACTTCTTGGTATGTTGTGAAGTTGTGGTTTAAATGCCTTTCTGAACAAAATTTACCGTAATTGTGTACTAACATCAAATCCTCCTTGGCTTGCACATCTAGTGAAAACAAGAACTCATCTCAAGGTTCAAGAAGGGACTTTTGGGGTTCCTACTCATCATTTTATGAAGAGTCCGAACAACATGAATGTTCTCATAAATTTTTATTCCTGTTTTATGGTCTTCATTTTGTTGCATTCCTTATTCAATGAATTTCATTCAATTTCTTCAAAATATTTTTGGCCATTTATAAAAGTTTATTAGCAAATGTGTTGTTAGGATCAAAATATGTGGTAGAAGAAGTCGTATAATTTGATCAAGCAAAATTTAATACTTAGGTAAGGTAAGGCATTCATTTTATTCAACAAAGTCAAATATTCAATGTGATAGCAACCTGTTGTGGTATTTTTATTAGGGAAAAAGGACAAATATACCCCCGAACTATTGTAAATGGTATGTAGATACCTTCCATCATACTTTTGGGACATTGGTACCCCCACCATCCAAAAACTAAAGCATATATACCCTTTATACTAACATACATACATGTGTCATAATCTTATCCACCGACCTGAAATTTATTAAATATTGGATCGATGAATAAGATTGTTGCACATGTCCCTATTTAGTCTTTCGTTAGAGTTAAGGGTATATATGCTCTAGTTTTTGGATGATAGGGGCATCAATGTTCCAAAAGTATGACGGAGGGTATCTGCATACCATTTACGATAGTTCAGGGGTACATTTGTCCTTTTCCTATTTTAATGATAGTCCTCATGAGTCATGACAAATTTGGATATTGTTTTCTTGTGTGAGGACATGCTTGAATTGAATATTAAGATCTTAAAGTTTTTTTTCTTTCTTTAGTATCATGTTAGTTCATTATGAAGGGGGAACTATCCTTGTGCATTTTAAAATACCACTTTTGTTTCCTAAACCCTAGGGTTTGGTCAATTAAGGTATGGTTTTACTTCCCTCCTTATGATGTACGAGTTCATATGAGTGTTTAGACGAATTTTTATTAAGAATTCTTGGGATGGTGTTCGAGTTATTGGCATTTGATTGGGTATGTTGAGGGTTGTTATATATGGAGTAAAGTTGGTACGCGCAAGTGTTCTCAACATCCTGAGAGGGCCGTTTGATCATTTGGGAAGGTGGGAAAGAAGGGTCTGGTGACACACCGCTCGTAATAGTATTATTCCAAGCTCGTCGCTCGTTGATTATTTGTTGTATTTTTGGCGTGACTATGGTTCTTGGTTAGCTGCTTATATTTCTTTCATATTGTTATTCGATAATAACTAAAAATAGTACAGTTTGAAAGGAAAAGTTGGCATACCATACATAGTTACCAAAATAAGGATTAAGGTTTGTAAAGTTAAACCCTCATTCACCATTAAGGGACGACACTGAGTCATATGTTTCCCTATAAGGGTCAAACACAACTTATATGACATGCATACGAGAAAAGGGTCTTCATTTGCTATGTCCCACACATATGACGATATCCTTAACATAGCCAAAATGTCTATATGCTCTTTCCATTAGAGAGTACTTAGCTTGACCTCATGCTTCATAGGTCTATTTGTTAAGGCTTATATTGTTTATCCTACTTTGAATGGGTGATATCCTACTTTTACATATTTGTTAAAGTCTATTCCAAAGTGTGACAAGTGTATCGAATGTGGTATAGGGTCATATGGGGTCTCTAACACCAAGTCAAGTTTAAAATTTCTTTACCGGTTGAGTTTTTCTATGAGATCATGAAACGGTCAACTTCAAACAGTGATATCTCTTCGAATATGACGATTTTGGTGACCCACAACCTATCAAATTAAAGGTCTATGAGTCTTATTTCCAACACCGATGATCGTTTGTTATGCTAGTTCGGAGTAGAAAGTTATGACTATTTTATTGGGGAATGTCTGGACTAGGAATTTCGGTGATGACACTTGTCCATTCAGCGAATCGCTGAATAGGTTGGTGCATCGTTGAATTGACCCAAAAACCTTCAGAAAATGTTAATTTTAGCGATCCACGGAATATTTTGTCGATGGGGCCTCAAATTGCTAAATTGGCCTACATATTCATTAAAAGGTTATTTTCTAAGATTTTCCTACTGTTTTTACGTTCCAAGAGTTGTATCTTTTTACCTTTAAACCTCAATTTACTTCACCAACTTTATCTCATAACCTAATAACCTTATAATAAGTATATTAACTCCCATAATCCCTAATTCTACTTCTCCTAAAGATGAAGATCATCACGAAAGGGATTTTTCAGAATTTCCAAGATCTAAAGGCTCAAAGTTCAAGATTCTCTTCAATAATTCAAGGGTTTTGAATCAATATTCATCCACAAACTTCTTCCCCAAGAACTTCATAGAAGGGTTTCTCAAGTTTAAGCAATAAGGTTCCAAGCCCAAAGCTTATTTTCAAGAACTCTAGTTCTTCAGGGTATGTAAGACTATTTCTATGTGTGGAAACACCTTGTTCTTCCCTACGAACTACATGTTGGGTATAGCAAGAGTTAATGGGAAATGGAGGGAAGATGAAAAAAGGAATTGGAAAAGATTCTCTTATGATTTAAGAAAAGACATTTCTCCCTCATTGGTGGTGGAAAGAAAAATAGAAGTGTTTAAATAGAGAAACACTTCTATTAATTGTTAAAAGGGTTGGAAAGAGGGACCCCTTCGCGCCGTCGTCGTCGCTCGCTCGACTTCGGTTTCGGAAAATGATCGAGATATTATTTTTGGACAAAGTTTGTTTTAATTAATTAAATTTAATCTGAAAAGTTGCAACTTTCAGGAAAAACCATGACCGTTTGAAAGGTTGCAAACTTTCATAAATGGTCGTGTGGTTTCTGCAAGGTTGCAACCTTTTGCAACTAGTTCTTCTTGCCTATAAATACCTTTGATTCCTCATATTTTTACTTACGAAATTTCTGAATTCTTCTTCTTCTTCTCCACAAAATTTAATCGTCTACTTTACTGCCGTTGAGTGGCTCACTAAATCCAGCATTTTGGGTATCAATACACTGGTGATTGAGATCATTCTATCCGGGGAGGACATATTTTAAGTCAAACCTTGGATACTAGAGGGGAATAATTTTCTTAAGGGGACACTGTTCATGTAGTGGGCTTGATCTTCTTTCCATTCTGATTTTTCAGATTCTGGTACGTTTTTACAGATTTTAGTTTTGTTAATTAATTTTTGTTCTTCACTGGTTCATTCAAACTCTGGTAACTTCGTGTTTTTGCAAAGATTTTTGAAATCAGTAATATTGTTTTAAACAAAGATTTGCCTAACAATCTTAAGGAAATTATCTATTTTTTTTAATCTGTTTTTCTGGTGGAGACAAGAAACTTCGTGGTTTTATATTCCTATTAAATTTACAATATAAGTTATTGCTCACTATGTCATTTGTATTGATTTCTGTTTATTACAGATTCTGAAATGGCAAATGATAATGTTATGGTGGCTGTTGCTGCACCAACCCGAACTGCTATACTACCAACAGAGAAACCGGGAAAATTCTCTAGTGTAAATTTCAAAGGATGGTAGCAACAGGCATTTTTCTGGCTTACCACTCTTGGTCTTCAGAAATTTACCAATGAAGATACTCCAGTGCCTGCTGCTGATATGTCAGACAGAGAAAAATTCATGATTATTAAAGCATGGAAACAGGCAGACTTCCTATGTAAGGGATACATTCTGAGTGCTTTAGAGGATGACTTATATAATGTCTATAGTGCAATGACAACTTTGAAAGAATTGTGGAATGCACTTGAGAAGAAATATAAGACAGAAGATGCATGCTTGAAAAAGTTTGTGGTCGCAAAGGCTTTAGACTATAAAATGTTAGATAGTAAAACTATTGGATAACAAGTGCAGGCACTTCAACTTATTTTTCATGATCTGATTGCTGAGGATATGGTAGTAAATGGAGCTTTTCTGGTGGCTGCAATGATCGAGAAGTTACCTCCTTCGTGAAATGACTTCAAGAATTATTTAAAGCACAAATGGAAGGAAATGAAGCTTGAAGATCTTGTGATTCGGCTCAAGATCGAGGAAGATAACAAGACCGCCGGAAAGAAACCTCTAGGGAATTCGACAATAATGGAAGTTAATATTGTTGAAGAAGCTCCTACCAAAGGAAAAAAGAGAAAAAAGTCCAACAAACAAAAGTCAGAACAGGCCAAGAAGAAATTCAAGGGAAATTGTTACAACTGTGGTAAGGCTGGTCACAAGTCTTCTGACTGTCGTGCTACAAGAAAGGACAAGGACAAAGGCAAAAGTCAAGGAAACATCGTGGAAGAGATGGAAGATGCAGATGACATCTGTGCAATGATCTGGAGTGCAACTTAGTTGGAAATCCCAAAGAGTGGTTTATCGACTCAGGTACCACTCGACATATTTGCTCTGCAAAAGAAGCCTTTGCAACATATACTCCTGCTGAGTTCGATGAAGATTTGTTCATGGGAAACGCAGCGACAACGAGAATTGCAGGAACTGGAAAAGTAAAGTTGAAAATGACATCCGACAAGGTGTTGACTTTGAAGAACATTCTGCACGTTCCTAATATTAGGAAGAATTTAGTTTCTGCTGCACTGCTCGTTAAGAACGGGTTTAAGTGTGTCCTAGTTAGTGACGAAGATTTAATAAGTAAGAATGAGATGTTCTTAGGAAAGGGCTACCTCATTGAGGGCCTCTTTAAACTGAATGTAATGGTTGTTGACAGTATTAATAAGAATTCTGCTTCTGTTTATTTATTGGAGTAAAATGATTTATGGCATGCCCGTTTGGGATGTGTAAATTATAAAGCCTTGCGAAAATTGATTACTTTAGAAGTATTTCCTGACTTCAAATGTGATAAATTGAAATGTAAAATTTGTGTGGAATGTAAGTTTGTTAGACATCGTTATAAGTCTGTTGACAGGAATTCAAAACCTTTAGACTTAATTCACACAGATATATACAATATGAAGTCAATACCATCTCGCGGTGGGAAAAAATATTTTATAACTTTTATTGACGATTGCACTTGATTTTGTTATGTATATTTACTTAATAGTAAGGATGAAGCAATTGAAGAATTTAAGCAATAGAAAAATGAACTGAAAAATCAATTGATTCTAAAGATAAAAATGATTCAGAGTGATAGGGTTGGAGAATACGAATCTCCTTTTGTAGAGAAATGTTTGGAATATGGTATTATTCATCAAACTACTGCACCCTATACACCACAGTCAAATAGTTTGGCAGAATGGAAGAATAGAACATTAAAGGAAATGATGAATGCCTTGACAACCAGTCAGATAACACTGAGCTCTTTGAACACATTTATCTATATAAAACAGAATGTGAATCGACCAATGAAAGACCTAAACGACCATGGGAAGAATCAACAGAAAATACACTACCTAACGAGGATTCTCGGCTTAGTAATCGCCAACGGAAACCCACTTCTTTTAGACAAGATTTTGTGGCATTGTTTCTTGAAAATGAGCCTCGATCATTTAAAGTAGCTATGTCTTCGTCTGAGTCAACGTATTGGAAAGAAGCAGTCAATACTGAGATCGAATCAATTTTAAGTAACCATACTTGGGAGTTGGCTGATCTTCCTCCAGGAAATAAACCTTTAGGATCAAAGTGGATCTTTAAAAGGAAAATGAAAGCCGATGGGACTATTGACAAATATAAGGCTAGACTTGTAGTCAAAGGATACAAACAAAAAGAAGGTCTGGACTACTCTGATACATATTCTCTAGTAACAAGGATAACATCAATTAGGATGTTAATAGCACTAGTGGCAATGCATGATCTTAAAATCCACCAAATGGATATAAAGACAACCTTCTTAAATTGAGAGTTGGAGGAATAAATTTAGATGGAACAACTGAAGGGTTTATAGTTCTTGGTAAAGAAGAGAAATTGTGCAGGCTTGTGAAATCGCTTTATGGGCTCAAGCAAGCACCCAAACAATGGCATGCTAAATTTGACCAAACAATGTAGGCAAATGGATTCAAGATTAACAAATGTGATAAATGTGTTTACATTAAAAACATTCCGAATCATGAAGTCATTGTTTGTATGTATGTTGATGACATGTTAATAATGAATAAAGATATTGACGATATAAATGCTACTAAGTGCATGCTGTCCAACAAGTTCGATATGAAGGACTTAGGAGCTGCTGATTTGATTTTAGGGATCAGGATTTTCCAAACTCCTCAGGCACTAGCATTATCTCAATCTCATTATATTGAAAGAGTATTGGATAAGTTTAAGTACTTAAATTTCAACGACATCGAAACTCCACTTGATTTAAGCTTTACATTTCAAAAGAATGAAGGTGAAAGTGACTTTCAATTGGAATATGCCAGAGTGTTGGAAAGTTTGATGTATATTATGAATTCTACCGACCATATATAGCATGTGCTATTAGCAAACTGAGTCGGCTCACTAGTAATCCTAATCTAACTCACTGGATGATAATGAAACGTGTGTTGGGGTATCTGAAACATACACAACACTATGATTTGAATTATAATAAATATCCTGCTGTGATTGAAGAATACAGTGATGCAAATTGGATCACCGGGTCAAATGAAGTAAAATCCACAAGTGGTTATGTGTTTACACTTGGTGCATGAGCAGTCTCTTGGAAATTGTCCAAACAGACATGTATCGCTCGCTCCACAATGAAATCTAAATTTATTGCTGTAGATAAGGCCGGTGAAGAAGCTGAATCGCTTCAGAATTTCTTAGAAGATATTCCATTCTGGCCCAAACCTGTGGGAGCTATTTGCATACATTGTGATAGTCAAGCAGCAATAGGTAGGGCAGGGAGAATCATGTACAATGGGAAGTCTTGTCATATACAACAAAGACATAATACCATAAGGCAACTGCTCTCTAGTAGAATTATCACAATTGACTATGTGAGGTCAAGAGCTAATGTATCGAATCCACTAACGAAAGGCCTAGTAAGAGAGGTAGTTGAAAGATCATCTAAGGAAATGGGTTTACGGTATAGGACAAGTCATCATGGTGGTAACTCTATGTAGCAGACTGGAGATCCCAAGAGCTAGACTCAAGGAGAAAAACAAAGTTGTGATTGACGGTTCGACATTGTCAATTAACTCAATCCATTCTCATGATGAGGAAAATGTTCAGGAATGAGGTTAAAACATTAAGGCTTGTTAATGAGTTAATAAAGATTTAAGTTTTTAATGATTTGCTATGTTTGGCAGATTTGACCAAATAGTATATCTACACGATGACACAGTTACAAATCACCTATGTGAGTGAAGTGTAAACCGCTTCAAAAATAAGTTTTTGTCAAAAGCCTATTCTCTATACACTCATGAAACCAGGAGTTGTTCATGGCTGAAACGAACACAACTGTAAGAGACATAAATGGTAAAGGGTTAATTGTGTGACATATGGCTGTGTAGGTATACACCAAAGCTCGAGGGTTCAAAGATATCGCATATACTAATTGACCGTGTATATCCGACATATGTTCACTACAGAAAGTCCAAGGGGAAACCTACTTATCCAGATATAATTGATCCTTTCTTGTAAAGTACACACTCATCCGTGCATTCCTTTATGTTATGACCATTCCCCATTAATGTGGGGGATTGTTGGGTATATCAAGAGTTAATGGGAAATAGAGGGAAAATGAAAGAGGAATTGGAAAAGATTCTCTTATGCTTTAAGAAAATGCATTTCTCCCTCATTGGTGGTGGAAAGAAAAATAGAAGTGTTTAAATACTAAGCTTGAATGTGGTGTTGTTAAACATTAGGTGGGTTTTGATATGAACCCAATGTGGTGGTAAAGAGTAATAGTCTTGGGATGAGATTTCCTATAAAGAGGTATATAATACGAACTTAAGGAGATGGTCTAAGCTGAATATAGTAAGATCATACCATTAGACGCAGACCTTAGTAAGAGTAACTCATTCCATACCCAGTCCAGTCGTTATTCGAGCACGAATGATCCCAAGGGGGAGATATTGTAAAACCCCATAAATTTTTGAGCTAAGATTCGAACCGTTCTTCGTAGTGAGTGAGATTTTTTTTCAAGGAATTTAAAATTTATTGAGTGTTAAGTTCACTAGATATAGCACCTTAAGTTCCAAGAAGAACCTAAGAGAGTTCATTCAAGTCATTCCAAAGTTTTTCTTAAGTTTTAGATCAAATTCAAATGACCATAACTCCTAGTGCAAGATGATTTAGGTGATCTACAAGATAGAAAATTAAATTCCTTTGAGTCCCTTTTCCAACGCCACTGAGTTTGATAAATTCCGAGCTCTGAGTAAATAATTATGACTGATTTACTAACGACGCGCAAACTTGGCAGCAGATCCGCGATGCCAATACGGGCCTCACTGCTTGATGAAAAATAATTACAACTCCCAGCTCATTTTATTTATTTAATTAAGGGTATTTTAGTCCTAAAACCCCTTAGGAGGTCATCTAAATTTCCCTAAATGTGTAGAAAATCAGTTTTTCATAAATCAAACCTTCTCATCCACTACAAAATTCTATGCTCAAGAAAAATCAAGAAACGCTAAGGCTAAGTTCATCTTCTCAGATTTTCCTTCAAGTTCTTCAAGAAGATGATTCTTTCGGGTATGTAAGTGTTCATAGTGTTGGGTTTGTTTGCCCTCACGCTAATCATGTTTAATTCTATCCTTTAATTCATTTTTTTGAGATTGAATTATTGAGTTCTTGAGAAAATCTGGAGTTTTAGCCAATATTGATAATCTTATTTGGTTCTTGAGGTTTATGCTTCGTTCTTTGATAATGAAGTTCTCTTTGAGTACTAGAGGTGAGGGTTTGCGAATAAGATGAGTTAATTGATAGTTCCTTGTGTGGGTTTCGCTGAAATTATTTTAGGTTAAAAGCATTCGTTAAATTTAACCTTAGAATTGCAGTAGGTGTGAGTTGATTCGAGTTTGAGAGAGGAAGAAAAAATTGGGAAAAAATATTTGCCCAGCTCCATTTCGTAGAGATGTTTTAAACATTCAGTCCCCTGAAAAGTACCCCTCTCTTTGCGTCGCGGAGAGGATACGGAATCCACTGTCCCAAAATTTATTTTTTTGCGATCAAAGATTTAATTCCATCTCCGCATCGTGCCAGTGTTCTTTAATTTGGGTCTTCTCACGTTCTTGTAATCAACTATCTTAACCCTCCTAAAACATTAAGATGTCCTACATTCTGAAGTATAACCCTTGAATCCATAATTCAAATTCAAGGTAGAGTTAAGGGGTTAAGTTTTGAGAATTTATTCGAACTTTCTAAGAAAGTCCCTTTGAGCCCTTTAGAGGAATTTTCTACAACTTCTAGTAATTTGTTTCAAGGCTCGAATAAGTGAGTAAGAGGTTGACGAAAATGTGTGCATGAGTCTATCTTGTCATCATGAGATCTTTCCTATAATGAACCATAACTCTTGAATTCATAATTCACATTCAAGAGAGAGTTAAGAGTAGATTTCAAGAAAGTCTTTGAGTTCAACTATGAATCCTTTGAGATCAACTATCGAATTAAACTAAATTTTGAGGAAGTAAGTCAGAGAATAAGAAGAGTCGTATATATGAGTTCCATATTGTTATGTAGACCATCGAGTCGAGTTGTTTCATGCCCATAATTCCGCATGAACTTCGTAAGTTGAGCATCCTTTTGAGAAGTGGTATCTTCAAATTCTAATCCTTTAAGTGTTGAGTTCCTAATCCCTTTTGAGAAGTATCTTTGAGTCCTTGAGTTGAACATTTCATACCCATAATCCCGCATGAACACTATGAGTCGAACAATCTTGAGATGAGTAATATCATTGAAGTTCTTGAGTTCCAAGTATTGAGTTTTATCTATGGTTATTGAAAACTTTGCATTGAGTCGTTCACGTCCATAATTCGGCATTAACTATATTTTAAAAAGTCTTTTACAAATGTTTTAATGTTGTTTTAATACTTAAACTTTGAAGTTGAGTAAAGAGTAAGAGTAAAGTTCATTTTCTTTAAAATGTTATATGGGAACAGAGTATTTCCAAGGGTAAATGTTTTCACATTTAAAATTAGAGGAAACTGAGATTTTTGAAAGAGTTTTGAGCAAGAAAGGGAACATCGATTCCAATAGAGCTTTTAAGCTAACTTTTCAGTAATTATCTCAAACCAAAGAAAGAGTTTTGTTTTTACAAACACATGAGCTAAGTATATTTTGGGAGTAGTATTGAGCACCGACATGGGGATGCGAGTTCATATTAACGCAAGTCTCCATAAACCATGTAGCCATCATGGGTAGAAAAGGGTCATACATTTTAGTTGATTCCTTAGTGCTTTTTAGCATAGACTAATGGATCAACTTAGTGAGTTAGGTTCTATACCCCCCGCAAGATATAGGACGGTCCTTGGCAGCGTGAGTAAGACGATGTATCACCACTTAGGCTCATAGTGGTGGTTGTCGGTTAGAGAAAGTCTCACAAAAACTATATTACTTTATTATTTAAGTAAATTTGAGTTTGTTATTGCATTTGCTTTAACAAAATAAGTTGTTTTTACTATTTTATAAAGCTTTCCATGTATTGCATGTGTATTGTTGCTTTATATTAAGTGAAGTACCCAGAGTCGAATATCATATCCTTGAGTTGAGTATCTTATCCTTGAGTACTTTTGAGCTGAGTAAGTTTGAGTAGTTTTGAATATCTTTTAGTATTCCTTGAGTTGAGTAAGTTTGAGAAGAGGTAAGTATGTTTCCTTTTTATCAAGTTTCAATCTTATGTTTATGTTTTAGAATTACCCTTACATGCTCGTATATTCCATGTATTGAGCCCTTTGGCCTGCATCTTTTAATGATGTAGACACAGGTATTCAAGATCATCAACAGGAGATTCATTGATATATCCGGGAGTTCGAGTTAACTATGGTGAGCCTCCTTGTTTCCGGAGGATTTCATTTACTTTTCACTTTAGTTAGGACGTCGTGGGTCTTGTCCTGACTTCCATATTTATAAATTAGAGGCTTCATAGATAGTTAGTACAGTTGAGAAGTCTGTATTATTCTTAAATGTTTTAAAGACTTAAGTTTCCAATTATATGGAGAGTTGAGTATATTATTTTTATTCTAAGTTGTTCATTTGAATTAATGTTTTGAAAAGTTGAGTTTATTAAATTTTATTTGGTTTTAAGCTTTTGCATGCTTAAGTTAGTCTTCCATTTGTTGTCAACCAGGATGATGGTTCACTTGGAGATCATCAATGGTTCTTTAGTACCGGCCATGTCCAGGGTGTAGACTTGGATCGTGACAAACTTGGTATCATAGCACAAATTTTAAGTGTCCTAGGGTGTCTATGAAGCCGTGTCAGTAGGGTCTTGTTTCTTGTTTTGAGGACCCCACTTCTATAAATAAGGTACTACAGACATTTTAGAAAAGTTTCCCTTCTTTCATACTCTTAATTGTGAAATTGAGCTAAGTCATAGAGATTTATCCATACTCATGCGTTTTTCAAAATTATTCATTTGACTACCCATCATACTAGAGGTGGTTGTAAAGCAGAGTCAGTTCTTTGTCGATGAGTTGTTCTTAGCAAGAATCTTGAGAAAGTCATGAGACTCCAGAGGGTCTTGAGAGAATCCCAAGAGTAACTTAAATGTAGAGTTTCAGAGTAATGCCCTCATATTCAAATGAATTGTGCATTTGAGCTAAAAGCTAGTTGTACTCTTTTTACTAAGCCTTGTTTTCAACTGAGATCCTTATGAGGAAGTATGTTTAAAGGTTGGGTAATATTTCCACCCCAAAACGTAGCATGAATTACGAGATCATGAGTATTAGTAGTGAAAGAGCCCAGAGTTAGTATGCAGAGGCATATAGATCTATAAAAGAGAGATAGTGATGGGGCAGATTATGTTATTGTAGTCATGCACCGAGTAAGTTCTTGATGAGGAATTTTCCCTTATGGGTAGACTAATAATGTATGAGTTGTGAAGATTCCATCATTGGAGGTAGAATGTGTTGTAGCTAGAAAGGAGTTTGTGATGTAGTGTCATTTTGTAGGTAATGACCAGGTGTAAGTGTTGAATAAAAGAGCATGAGTATTCATGAAGTGATAGATCTATGCTAGGCATATGATTTTGAGGGAGAGCCCATAATATTCGATGTGTTATAGAACTAATTAAGCATTAATGTATAGTGAATCAGTGCATAGTACTTAAGTTGTGATTGGAAATATGATAGTAAATTGTAAGTATGAATACTATGATGTGGGGATTGACTATTTGTCAGAAGGTCCTAGTGGACGAGTGTTTCTGAATTTATATCTAGTAGTTGAAAGTTAGTATAGTAAGTGGGCAATCATATTAATATTCGGGTTTAGTCATAAACATTAAGTTTGAATTTGAGATGAGTGTCATGATCAAAGGAATGACAACATGAGGGTGATGATGTTAGTCTTAAAATTTGATCTAGAAGACTTGACATAGAGTAGGTGAGGAATTGAGGTGATTAACTGCAATAGATATGAGTGGTACAAGTGAGAGACCCTAATGTCTAGATTAAGGCAGTGAAGTGTGGGTAAGTCACAAGAGCATTAAGAGGTGTGTTGAGATGGTATGTTACCAGATGAGGTTCCAATTAAGTTATTATTTTTCATGTGTGCCTAGATATCATAATTGAGTTGTTAATGTGGAATAGGTCCATATATTTCAAGTGTTAGCTATAGACCTAAGGGGGAGATGATAAGATGAGAAATCAAATCAAGTGTTGATAATTTCTTAGGGAGCTGATTAGTAGGAGTCCATGGAGTTGTTAGAGTACTAAGCTTGAATGTGGTGTTGTTAAACATTAGGTGGGTTTTGATATGAGCCCAATGTGGTGGCAAAGAGTAATAGTCTTCGGATGAGATTTCCTATAGAGAGGTATATAATCCGAACTTAAGGAGTTGGTCTAATCTTGAATATAGTAAGATCATACCATTAGACGCAGACCTTAGTAAGAGTAACCCATTCCATACCCAGTCCAGTCGTCAGTCGAGGACCAATGATCCCAAGGGGGAGATATTGTAAAACCCCATAAATTTTTTAGCTAAGATTTGAACTGTTCTTCGTAGTGAGTAAGATTTTTTTTCAAGGAATTTAAAATTTCTTGAGTGTTAAGTTCACTAGATATAGCACCTTAAGTTCTAAGAATAACCTAAGAGAGTTCATTCAAGTCATTCCAAAGTTTTTCTTAAGTTTTGGATCAATTCCAAACGACCATAACCTCTAGTATAAGATGAGTTAGTTGAGATACAAGATACAAAATTAAAGCCCTTTGTATCCTCTTCCCAATGCCACAGAGTTTGCTAAATTTTGAGCTCTGAGTAAAAAGGTATGACTGATTTACTAACGACGCTCAAACCTGGCAGCAGCTTCGCGATGACTCCGTGTTGCGGAGCCAATACGGACCTCACTGCCTGGTGAAAACTCATTCCAACTCCCAGCTCATTTTATTTATTTATTTAAGGGTATTTTAGTCCTAAAAACCCGTAGGAGGTCATATAAATTGCCCTAAATGTGTAGAAAACCAGTTTTTCATAAATCAAACCCTTTCATCCACTCCAAAATTCTATGCTCAAGAAAAATCAAGAAACTCTAAGGCTAAGTTCATCTTCCCAGATTTTCCTTCAAGTTCATCAAGAATATGTTTCTTTCAGGTATGTAAGCTTTCATAGTGTTGGGTCTGTTCGCCCTCACGCCAATCATGTTTAATTCTATCCTTTAATTCATTTTTTTGAGATTGAATTATTGAGTTCTTCAGAAATTCTGGAGTTTTAGCCAATATTGATAATTTTATTCAGTTCTTGAGGTTTGTACTTCGTTCTATGATAATGAAGTTCTCTTTGAGTACTAGAGGCGATGGTTTGCGAATAAGATGAGTTAATTGATAGTTCCTTGTGTGGGTTTCGCTGAAATATTTTTGGGTTAAAAGAATTCGTGAAATTTGACCTTAGAATTGCAGTAGGTGTGAGTTGATTCGAGTTTGAGAAAGGAAGAAAAGATCGGGCAAAAATATGTATTCATGTGTCTACTTTGTCATCACGAGATCTTTCCTATAATGAACCATAACTCTTGGATTCATAATTCACATTCAAGAGAGAGTTAAGAGTAGAGTTCAAGAAAGCCTTTGAGTTCAACTATGAATCCTTTGAGATCAACTATCGAATTGAACTATGTTTTGAGGAAGTAAGTCAGAGTATAAGAACAGTCGTATACATGAGTTCCATATTGTTATGTAGACCATCGAGTCGAGTTGTTTCATGCCCATAATTCTGCATGAACTTCGTAAGTTGAGCATCCTTTTGAGAAGTGGTATCTTCAAATTCTAAGCCTTTAAGTGTTGAGTTCCTAATCCCTTTTGAGAAGTATCTTTGATTCCTCTAGTTGAACATTTCATGCCCATAATCCCGCATGAACACTATAAGTCGAACAGTCTTGAGATGAGTAGTATCATTGAAATTCTTGAGTCGCAAGTATTGAGTTCTATCTATTGTTATTGAAAACCTTGCATTGAGTCGTTCACGTCCATAATTTGGCATGAACCATATTTTAAAAAGTCTTTTAGAAATGCTTTAACTTTGTTTGAAGAATTAAGCTTTGAAGTTGAGTAAAGAGTAGGAGTAAAGTTCATTTTCTTTAAAATGTTATGTGGGAACTAAGTATTCCCAAGAGTAAATGTTTCCACATTTAAAATGAGAGGAAACTGAGATTTTCAAAGGAGTTTTGAGCAAGAAAGGCTACATCGATTCCAAGAGGGTTTATTATATAACTAAATTTGAGTTTGTTATTGCATTTTCTTTAACAAACTAAGTTGTTTTTACTGTTGTATAAAGCTTTCCATATATTGCATGTGTATTGTTGCTTTATATTGAGTTGAGTACCTAGAGTCGAATATCATATCTTTGAGTTGTGTATCTTATCCTTAAGTACTTTTGAGTTGAGTAAGTTTGAGTAGTTTTGAATATCCTTGAGTACTCCTTGAGTTGAGTAAGTTTGAGAAGAGGTAAGTATGTTTCCTTTTTATCAAATTTCAAGCATATGTTTATGTTTTAGAATTCTACTTACATTCTCGTACATTCCACGTACTGACCCACTTGGCCTGCATCTTTTCAAGATGCAGACACAGGTGTTCATGATCATCAACTTGGGCTTGGATGTTGTATACGTGTTTAAAATACACTTTATATGTATAAGTTATTTATCATGAAGCCAATAAAATATGTTTTCTAGAATTCAAAATAATTTTTTTGAATCATCTTACCTTTAACATTAATAATGATGTCAGATTCTTTTTCCATTGAGAATTTTGTCCAACTGTTGTAGCTTAGATTGTGCATCATCTATCAAATCAGCATTCTCAATCCCTGGTTTTTTCTCTCTCAAAGACTCTCTATAGAACTCAAGAATTAGATGAAGTGAAACATCAGAAACTACCGGTGAAAAACATTTTTCAAAATGTTCATTGTAGTTGAAACTCTCATCCATTTTTTCTTTAAAATAAAAGTATTTTCCTCTCTTTTCCTTTGACTAAAATTCTTATGATTGAAATGAAAAAACTTATTAAATTTAATAATTGTATGTGGAAGCAATATATGCTGTGAATCTACATTATTTGCACAATATATTCGTTGTTAGTAATGCTATATATTTTCTACTATATTTGTTTTAATGAAAAGTGACCTTTCCGAGAAGTCACAACCCTTTGGAAAAGTCACAACTCTTTGAAAAAATCACAAGTCATCGAAAAATCACAACCCTTTGAAAAAGTCACAACTCATCGAAAAAGTCACAACCTAAGTTAGGGATATTATAGTAATTAGCATTCAAGTTTTTTGAAAAAAGTCACAACTTATCAGAAAAGCCACAACTCATCGAAAAAGTCACAACATATATATATATATATATATATATAGATATAGTTAGATAAAAACATTCTCTATTTTATATTTCACTCCCAAAGAGGAAAAACAGTTTTACTCTCCAACTGAATATGCTGAACAATGGAAGTATTTTCCTAGAAAAATATTTGTCTCCCTTTTCCCTATTTGAAAAATACTAAAATACATAATTTTAGGTTGACCCAGCACCTTGGAAGCGCGAGGCCATTTCGCGAACCTAATGAAGACCCAAACCTGAATCAACACCATTCCTTTTCATGAACATGAAGGTCTAAACGTGATTGAGAGGACCCAAATCCATCCTTCATCGTGAATGTGGTCATAAATCACTGCACCAGAAGACACCAGTTCCAAAAATAACCCAACGCTCATAATTCTCCTAGAATTTCCCAAACATAATCTAATAGTAAAAATTGATCATAACATATATTTTGATCTTGTTGGAATAATCAAATCACCATTTTGAGGTTGTCTTGACCAAATGTTGATCATGGGCAACTACAAACTTAAAATAAACTAAAACTCCATCCAAGGATTCAAAACTCCCCTAAATGCCTCATGAACCATGCCAAACCTCCACTGAAGTCATAAATTATCCTCCAAACATACTAGAATAGTCAAAATGTGAATCTTACGTCATCATCCAAAACGTTTACTAAAATCATGCTTTCCAAGTTCCAAACTTCCCAAACTAAAAAAGCTCCTCAAAGGGGATCTAATAGATTTTTGGAATCATGTCAACCATGTTAGCAAATGAAGTCTTGTATACATCTTTGTCCTAGTATTTAGGAGATTAGTTTATCATGAATACGTTTCCTATTTTTAGGATTGGTATTAGTTAGTGGTTCCAACTTTATGGCTTAATGTTGTTATCTCTTTATGCCTATAAAATCTACAGCCGTAGAGTACTAAATATACACAGAAAAGGAGTTCCTTTTATTTTCAGTATATTGGCTCTCTTAACAATTTTTTACTTTCTGCAAATTATTCTTTGTTGTGCAGCTGTTTACAGTGGCATCAGAGCAAGCGTGAGGTTCTGTAGTAAAAACAAAATAGCAGTGATTCTGGAGTAAAAAGAAAATAGAAGCAGGTAAATTTCTTTTTCTATTTTTCGCATAACTCATGGCATCAGAAAGTAATTTTGTACAAGTAGCAAATCCTCACTTTGATGGTCATTATGATCATTCGATCATGCTAATGGAAAATTTCTTACGTTTAAAGGAGTATTGACCAATTGTCAAGGACAAGATAAGCACTCCGGTGGAAGGAAAACATTTGATGAATGCTCAAAAGATAGAATCGGAAATAAAAAAGCTGAAAGATCTGAAAGTAAAGAATTATCTCTTTTAGGTTATCGATCGTCCCATCCTAGAAACTATTCTTTGCAAGGAAACTTATAAGGATATTTGGAATTCCATGAAGAAAAATATCAAAGCACTGCCAGAGTGAAGCGTTCACAACTTAAAGCCTTGCCAAGGGATTTTGAGACTTTACATATAAAGGAAGGTGAGTTTGTACTGAGTTACTGCGCTAGAATAAAGGAGATCAACAATAAAATGTGGTTACATGGTGTGAAGATGAATGATGTCACAGTTATTAAGCAGATATGTGCACTTTGACGCCGAAGTAAGATTATGTTGTTTGCTCCATTGAGGAGTCAAAACATATACTCCCTCCGTTTCACAAAGAATGACCTCCTTTCCTTTTTAGTCAGTTTCAAAAAAATGACCTCTTTCCTTTTTTGGTAACCCACATGCCTTCTGATAGGGGTGTGGTTTGATTGTGGTGGAAGTCGCTCCTCTGCTCGCGTCCTAAGAGTTTGGCACTCCTCTTTGGACTATGTCCCAGTTCGCTGCTAAGAAAAAGTTCCACGTTGTGCTGTATCCTTTTTGATGTCGTTCGCACCTGTGGTTTAGTTTGAGAATTCATCCTCTCGGATGCTCTCGACAAATTCTTTTTTCGTCTGCGTCGATACAATTTGAGGTTGAATCTCACCAAATGTGCTTTCGGGGTGCCAGCTGGAAAGTTGTTGGGATTTATAGTTAGTAGGAGGGGCATAGAGCTTGACCCTTCCAAGATCAAGGCAATTCAAGAATTACCTCCTCCGAAGACCAAAAAAGAGGTGATGAGTTTTCTGGGAAGGTTGAACTACATCAGCCGGTTTATAGCTCAACCCACCGTGGTGTGTGAGCCCATCTTCAAGTTGTTGAATAAAGATACCTTGACCAAGTGGACTGGAGAATGTCAAACTGATTTTGATGCTATCAAGAATTATTTGTCCAATCCACCGGTGTTGGTTTCTCCGCGAGAAGGGAGTCCATTGTTGCTTTATTTATCGGTCTCGGATAACGCATTTGGATGCGTGCTTGGTCAACATGATAAGACTGGGAAGAAGGAGCGAGCCATTTATTACTTGAGCAAGAAATTCACTCTAAATGAGGCTCGTTACACTCTTCTGGAGAGAACATGTTGTGCTTTGACGTGGATTGCTCAGAAGTTGAGACATTATTTGTCTTCTTACAGCACATACCTTATTTCTAGGATGGATCCGTTGAAGTATATTTTCCAAAAGGCGATGCCGACTAGAAAGTTGGCTAAATGGCAAATGCTTTTGAGTGAATTTGATATTATGTATGTGACCCAGAAAGCAATAAAAGCGCAAGCCTTAGCCGATCATCTTGCGGAGAATCCAGTTGATAAAGAGTATGAACCGCTCAAGACTTATTTTCCCGATGATGAGGTTTCGTTTGTGGGTGAAGATATTTCAGAGGCATACCCTGGTTGGAGAGTATTCTTTGATGGGGCGGCGAATCATCAAGGGAAAGGTATCAGAGCAGTCTTAGTGTCGGAATCTGGTCAGCACTATCATATGGCGGCTAAACTCCTATTTGATTGCATAAACAACATGGCTGAATATGAAGCTTGTATCCATGGTTTGAAGATGGGCATCGACATGAATGTTCATGAGTTTCTGGTTATTGGAGACTCAGACTTACTGATTCATTAGGTTCAAGGAGAATGGGCCATGAAGAACCCAAAGATCACACCGTACGTGCAGTTTATACAGAAGTTGTGCAAAAGATTCCGCAAGGTTGAATTCAGACACATTCCCAGGACACAGAATGAGTTGGCCAATGCTCTTGCCAATATTGCCTCAATGATTAAACATCCAGATACAAGTTATATTGATTCCATTGATATAGAGGTAAAAGAGCAACATGTCCACTGTTCACATGTGAAAGAGGAACCAGATGGTTTGCCGTGGTATTTTGACATCAGGAAGTATTTAGAGACCGGGACCTATCCAGAGAATGCGACGTTTAACCAGAAGAAGTCGATACACCGTATGGCCCTCAATTTCTTTGCAAGTGGAGAAATACTTTATAGGAGGACTCCTGACTTTGGTCTTCTCAGATGTGTTGATGCTACTGAAGCTGCAAAGCTTCTGGAACAAATACATACTGTAGTTTGTGGTGCTCACATGAATGGACTCACTCTGGCAAGGAAGATCCTTTGAGCCGGTTTTTTTTGGATGACTATGCAGCACGATTATTGCAAGTTTGTGCAAAAATGTCATAAATGTCAAGTGAATGGTGATTTGATCTGAGTCCCGCCTCACGAACTCAATGCTATGAGTTCACCTTGGCCATTTGTAGCTTGGGGCATGGATGCCATTGGTCCAATAGAGCCGGCCGCCTCTAATGGACACAGATTCATTTTGGTTGCCACTGACTACTTTACCAAGTGGGTGGAAGCAGCTTCATACAAGTCGGTGACCAAGAAAGTTGTAGCTGATTTTATTCGCAACAATTTGATATGTAGGTTTGGAGTACCAGAATCCATCATTACTGATAATGGATCGAATCTCAACAGTCACCTGATGAGAGAGATATGTGAACAATTCAAGATTACTCACCGAAATTCAACCGCTTATCGTCCCCAAATGAATGGAGCTGTAGAAACTGCCAACAAGAACATAAAGAAGATTTTGAGGAAAATGATTGATAATCGCAGAGGTTGGCATGAGATGCTGCCATATGCTTTGTTAGGTTACCGAACGACTGTCAGGACATCAATTGGAGCTACTTCATATTTTCTAGTATATGGAACAGAGGCAGTTATACCTGCATAAGTTGAAATACCTTCATTGAGAATCATCTAAGAAGCTGAATTGAGTGATGCTAAATGGGTTCGCAAGAGGATTGATCGATTAACAATGATTGATGAGAAGAGAATAGTTGTTGTTTGTCATGGACAACTGTATCGACAGAGAATGATTCGTGCTTTCCACAAGAAAGTAAGAGCCAGGATATTTGAAGTTGGTCAGTTGGTTCTCAAACGCATTTTTCCTCATTAAGCTGAGTACAAAGGAAAATTTGCACCAAATTGGCAAGGGCCCTACATGTTCGCAAAGTGTTATCTGGAGGTGCCCTGGTCCTGTCGGAGATGGATGGCACCAAATAGCCAAAACCGATCATCTCAGATGGTGTCAAGAGATATTATGTGTGAAGCTTCAATTTATATTTCTATCATTTCCTTGGAATCGCTCTATTTTCTTGTAATTGCTTTGTTTGAAATTTTATCCCTTTTGTAATGAACTACGTCTAACCTGAATTCTCAAAAATGAGATACGTAGGTGGCCTATGTCGGCCTCGGTCACCCCTTTATTCCGTTTTAATATTTTTCCTTGTAATGAACTACGTTTGACCTGATTCCTGCCTCAACAAGATATGTAGGCGCCACAATGGTTCGGTCATATCTCCCGTAAGATTTCTATTTTTCCTTTACAATAGAAACTGGGACATAATTTTTTAGGACTCAAAAATTCTCAAGAAAAAGATCTCTCCAACAAAGTCAAGACTGAAGGTACTTTGAGATTCGAAACTGGAACTGAATTTTTGAGAGGATCTCAAAATTCTGTAATTTGCTCAACAACGGTTAAGGATAAGCCAAGACAGTTAACTAGGCCAGAAAATTTTGAGGATGACCTCAAAATTTCAATAAAATTCATCGATTGTTTTAGAGCAACTTTGAATACTTCCCAACAAGTAATTAGATAGATCTCGAGACATCAACCTCAAAGGCATTTGTTAAAAGCTCGACGTGACATGACACTTGACAGTGACCTTTCCTGAAATATTATCTTTTTAAAAAAAACCTATTTTTCTCAAAACTTTCCTTTCATGTTTCAATTATTTTTGCATAAAGTATTTTGTCTTATCTATCAAGAAGCGGGAGATCGGAGAAATCAACCAAAGATGGCAAGACAACGAGTAGACAACAGAAGAGATCGACACAGATCAGTTCATTTTTAAACTAACAATTTTTCTGTGGATGTAGGAAATATTTTAGGCTTCTTATGACAAAGAATTGGGAATATGAATTGCATTATTCAAATTCTCAACAAGGCGAGGTCCATAACAAATATGCAATTATGTTCGGAAATGGAACAAAGGAAAACCTCAAAGAAATAAATTTTATTTATTTTCCAGCAACTAAAGATACTTGAAGGACATTATCTGTATCATATTATCGGACATGATAATATTACTACCCGGAGAGTCATTTACATCGTATATTCAAATGAGACATACCACTACTTTGAGGGTCATCTTTAGTTATATTGTCGATTGAGATGATACCGCCATCCAAAAGATACCCAGAAGATCACTTATGTTGCTTGGTGAAGCATTATCTTCATTCGGTATCAGGGAGGCATCATAAAAAATTCATGCATAGCAAGAGAAAGATTCATGCATAGCCATAGAAGATTCATACATTGCAAGACGAAAAGCCATGCATAGCAAGAAAAAGAGGTTATACATAGCAAGAGAAACAGTCATGCATAGCTAGAGAAGATTCATGCATTGCAAGATCAAAAGTCATGCATAGCAAGAAAAAGAGGTCATGCATAGCAAGAGAAAAAGGGATGCATTGCAAGAGAAAGATTCATGCATCGCGAGAAAAAGTTTCATGCATCGCAAGAAAAAAAGTCATGCATCGCAGAGAAAAAACCGTGCATCGCTGGAAAAGATTCCTGCATTGCGGAAAAAGTCATGCGTCGCGAGAAAGATTCATGTATTGCAAGAGAAGATTCATGCATTACAGAAAGAGATTCATGCATTGCGAGAGAAGATTGATGTTTCGCAAAAAAAGATTCACGCATCACAAAAAAGAGGTCATGCATTGCAAGAGAAAGATTTATGCATTGCGAGAAAAGTTTCATGCATTGCAGGGAAAAGTCATACATCGTTGGAAAAGATTAATGCATCGCGGGAAAAGTCATGGGTCGCGAGAAAAGATTCATGCATCGCAAGAAAAGAAATCATGCATCACTGAGAAAAAACCATGCATCGACGAAAAAGATTCAGGCATTACAAGAGAAATATTTATGCATCGCGAGAAAAGGTTTCATGCATTGCAGGGAAAGGTCATCCTCAACTACGGTTTTTCGAGAAAACATTACCTGTATTTTTCAAAGAAGCATTATCTTCATGCATCGCGAGAAAATCAACATCGGCTGCATCATTTTCATTTGCAAGAACAATATCAAGAGAACCGTAAAAAATGACATCAAGAGAACTATCAACATATTACATCAGCCTATTTTATTACTTTGACATCAAAGAAGAGTACATTCAAGATTATATTGCGAATATGAGATACAAGCTTTATTTGCTTTACGTCAAACCCGATGGAGTTCGCGTCAAATTTTCTAGGAGAGAAATTAAGTGTCAACACGATAAAATACACTATTTCTCAACTGAGTCAAGTGAACCGATCTCTTGCGGGACTTGATTATGACATCATCTACATACACCTCGATCTCGTTGTGAATCATGTCATGAAAGATGGTTGTCATGGCCCTCATATAAGTAGCACTGGCATTCTTGAGGCCAAAAGGCATCACCCGATAATGATAGACACCCCAGGGCGTGATGGAAGTTGTCTTTTCTGCGTCTTCTTCATCCATTAGGATCTGATGATAACCCGCATAACAATCTACAAACGACTGCATCTCATGTTTAGCACAGTTATCAATAAGAATGTGAATGTTTGGCAATGGAAAATTATCTTTCGGACTTGCTTTGTTGAGATCTCTATAGTCAACACAAATTCTGATCTTTCCATCTTTTTTGGCAACCGAAACAACGTTAGCTAACCAAGTCGGATACTGCGTCACTTCCACTACCTGAGACTCGATCTGTTTGGTAATCTCCTCATTGATTTTTAAACTCAACTCAGGCTTGAACTTCCGAGTCTTTTGTTTTACTGGACTGAAATCTGGATTGGTCAGTAACTTGTGGGACACCATATTCGTACTTAGCCCTGGTATATATCTGTAAGACCAGGCAAATACATCAATGTATTCTATGAGCAAGCGGACCAGGTCTCTTCTTTGAGCTTCGGTCAGATAGACACTAATTCTGACTTCTTTGACACGTTCCTCATCTCCGAGATTCACAGTTTCAGTTTCTTCAAGATTTGGCTTGTGTTGATTCTCAAATTGTCGAAACTCTTCGGCAACATGTTCAGGTACCTCATTTTCCTCTTCGTATTGCTTACCTTTGTCATCATATGCCTCATTTTGTTCACTCGGGTCATGACATGACAAGACGTTGGTAGGTTTTAAATTAATATTACTAAAACCACAAACAAACAAAGTTAGGAAAGTAAAATGTAAACAGATAAGTAAACAAATTTTTGATAAAGGAGGCTTTTCATTTAAATTGAAAGACAAGCACAAACTTTGGCCATGGTTAAGGGCCATTTTGCCTTTTTAAACATCACGAGAGAATTTAAAAACTTCAAGCAAATAAGACTGTATAAAGGGTGGGTCTCGGGCCTCTTTCGGACTACCACCGATTTTAAAAACAAACAAAAACACACGTCCTTTCAACCCAGATGAGCGGGAAATTAGAAGTCGCGTGGAGGTCCAGTTCTGCAATTGCTCTTCAGGTTCTGCATCACGGATGCCTGATGTCCCAGCCCTTTCCTCGATGACCACATCAATCTCTTCAAAAAGGCGCCAGATTCCTTCCCCGAGAACACCATCGTTGACATTTTCTCGTACCGAAAATGACTGGTACAGATGAGGAATTGGCCTGGCCAATGCTTGATCAACATTCTTGTTCTTCATCTCTGCTTCGTCATCTGTTGGGACATATCCCAAACCGAACTTTGCTCTTTTGGCGGGGATTTGGATAGGCTTGACGATTCCTTGGAAATGCTTCCCCAATCCAAAACCTGGGTCGAAACCATTCTGGAGCATGACAGTAGAAATCATCTTTTACACAGAAGGCATAGGAGCCAAATCATCAACGGTGGCATTTACCAGCTCCACCGTGTAGAAATTACAACCTCGGGAAACCTCGTGAACAATCGACGCATACCCATCAGAATGACTCCCCTCACCATGAATTACCAATTCCTGGTCCTTCCAAACAAATTTCATCAGTTGGTGAAGGGTAGAAGGCACAACCCCAGCCATAGGAATAAACCGTCTACCCAGAAGCAGGTTGTAGCTGGTGTTGATATCCAACACCTGGAACTCCACGTTAAATTCCGCAAGACCCACCTGAATATCCAAGTTTATCGCACCCAATGTGTATCTTTGCACTCCATCAAAAACCCTTACATTTACTTGGTTCTAGTGAAGCTTTCCTATGTCAAATTTCAGCTGCCTCAGAGTCGAAAGTGGGCAAATATTAAGACCGGATCCGTCATCGACCAAGACGCGATTTATTGTCTTGTCTAGACACATAGTGGTGACGTGCAGAGCTTTGTTGTGCATCTTACCTTCAAAGGGCAGCTCTTCATCGAAAAAACTAATTCGGTGTCCTCGAATGGTCTAATTTATCATGGCTGCTAAAATTTCACTGTTGGTACCCACGGGCACATAAGTGTCATCCAGAGCCCTCATTAGAGCCTACCTATGCAACTGTGAACTCATCAATGAGGCCGACACAGATATCTGAGCCGGCGTCTTCTCCAAATGCTTCACAATTGAATAATGTTTCGGCTGCATTTTTCCCCAAAAATCCTCAGCCTCAGCTTCACTGATCGGTCTTTTTGTTTGGTCCCTCTTCTGCCCTCCTTGAGCCAGTTATTTCGGTGTGTAGCACCTGCCGGATCTGGTTATACCCTCGGTACTAGCCTTCTCGGGTGTCATAATCACAAACTCTTTCTTCTCTCTAATGCTCAACGAGGCTACAACCCTTAATAGTTCATCAGGAACAGTCGGAACTATTGCCTTTGTCACGAACCAATCGTCATCTATCTCTATCATATTGATAGTGACGCCTCCATGATTTGTCAAAGGATTACTGTTGACATTGGGCGTGACCGTCTGAAGTGAGACCACGTTCTGGTCAATTAGGTCTTGGATCTTATTCTTCAGGTTGATACAATCCTCGTTATCATGTCCAACACTGTTGGAATGATACGCGCACCTTTGGTCGGGTCTGTAAAACTTTGAGCTAGTATCAACCAGCTTGGGCCCCACTAGATCAATATATCCTACCGCAGTTAATCTCTCAAATAGCTTTGTTCGATTTTCAATGAGTGGAGTGAAAATTCTAGCAGGCTTCTTCTCAAATCTAGGACGGGGGGATCGTAATTGCCTTGTTGTGGAGGAGGCATCTGGCGATAATTTGGAGAGTTTGGACGGGGGGATTGATATTTGGAATATGTGTTGGTTTGATAATTTGGTTATGGAGCTTGGCAGTTCGAGGGGGTATTTTGGTAAACTGGAGTTGGGGTTTGGTATGTTGGGGGAGAAGTTTGGTAATTTGTCTAAACATTGGCACAGTTGGGGGTGACATTTCGGTAGTGATGAGGTGGAATTTGGTAAATTAGAGGGGGATTTTGGTAAATATTAGGGGGAGTATTTGGTAAATGGGAGGAAGGGTATTTTGATAACTTGGGGGAGTGGTACTTTGGTAATCATCTTGTGCATAACGAGCCGGGTATGATCTCTGTGAAGGTCGAGAACGACCTTGGTATGATGATGATTTCCTTGGGGTCTTCTTTCCCTCATAAGAGATAGAAGACACATCCTTTCTTTTCTTCTTCAACAAACCCGATGATCCGGGCAAAGCAGCAACACGGTTAATCTTCCCGATTCTCAATCCATCTTCGATAGTCTCACCTACCTTGACTATCTCAGCATATTTTGCTCCAACGAGCAACATTATTCCGTCATAATATTCGGGCTCTTGCACCCGCACAAACACTTCGACAATTTCCTTTTCTGACATAGGAGGTCTAACTCTAGCTGCCTCCTTTTGCCATCTATATGCAAATTCTTTGTAAATTTCGGTCGACTTCTGCTTCATCTTCTCCAACGAGTAACGGTCAGGAACGATCTCTACATTGTAGGCAAATCGTTCGATGAAGTCCTTAGCCAGAGCGTTTCAGTTAGACCACTGTCTCATTTCATGTGATGTAAACCATTCTAGAGCCTCTCCGCTCAGACTTCGCCTAAAAATCCGCATTAACAAAGCTTCGTCTCTCCCAACTCCCACGAGTTGGTCACAGTAGGCCCTCAGGTGTGCTAAGGGGTTCCTCGTTCCTCCAAAGATGTCGAATTTTGGCAGCTTAAACCCTTCTGGGAGGTCCAAATTCGGATGAATGCACATGTCTTCGTAACTCAACCCGGCGACCTCAGGAATGCAGTTCAACTCCTTCATGGCTTTTCTAATTTCCTCCTTCATATCTATTTTCGCGGTCTATTTCTTTGACCTCCACTCTCTCTCCCTCTACTCATAATGGTCGAGCTCCGAACCATTAGCATCATGCTCATTGGGGACTGGGATTTGGAAGGTGGCCTTTTGGGGTAGGGGTGGAGCAATGGAGGGACTCTGGGCACTTAGAGGGACTTGATAGTTTTTGAGGAAGAGTTAGGGGGATGGTATACTAATTTTGGTGGTGGAGGGAAGTGTACGGGTGGCCAACGTTTTGGTTTTGAGGGGGCAGACAAGCCTGAAGATTGGCATTTTGAAGAGGGAGTGGCGCTTGGGGGTTGGTACCTTGAGGAGGAGGTTGCGTTTGGTAAGAGGTAGAGGTATAATGGGGATTTTGGGTGGTCAAGTCGATGATTGAGGGGTTCTGTGTAGGATTGGAGGGCGGGTTTTGAGCTTGTTCTGCATTGGAAGGAGGAAAGTGAAATGAAGGCCTTCCATTTGCTAGAGCATTGAAAGCAAAAGCTGGATTGGGCAAATTTTGCCTCCTCTGCATTTCGACCTGCATTTCAGTGATCTGCTGCATCAACTGCATAATCAACTCGTTCTGATCAGCGACAATGAGTTGAGCCACAACAACATCAGTAAGGCCAATCTCTTCATAATTATCACCCATTACTACTTTTCCCTTCTGTGAGTTTTGACTAAAGAAGGAGTTTGTAGGCCTTTTTGATCTTGTAAAATAGGGGTGTTCAGCCAGCTTATCAACACAGATCAGTTCTAACTACCTGTAGAGGAAAATAACTCAAAAGCAAATCTGTTAGTTTTGATTCAGAACAAATAATGCAAAATATTACATAAAGGGTATAAAACACATAAGAGTTTCTTTGTTTGAGAACATGTTAACCCACGAATAATGGGGACTAATTTTTGAACAAGCAGGAATTTGCTCGTCTTATTTTGAGGCTAGTGACTCAGAAAGGTTAAATTGTGTTAAGCTAAGGTCTTCTTGTTGCATCTCTCGGCATCTGTTAATGTGAATTCAACATTTCCTTGTAGAATGAAGGGAAAAAGAAAATTTTAAAAAGATAGGGGCCGGGCCTTGAAAGGCTGCCTACGTATCCCCCAAGGAGAATTCAGGCCCTACGTAGTTCGAATACAAAAGAAATTTTCATTTTCATTCATTCATTTCTGGTGATTACAAGGAAAGTGAAAAACAGACAGCAAAGCTCTTAAAATATAGATGGTGCCTTCATCAAAGCTTTTTCTTCTGACTGCTGCATTAATTATGGGGGGTAAACTCAACTTGAATCTTTCCCAAGTTGATAAGGGATTCCACGTCATAGCGAAACCCGAGGCACCTCTCAATGTTGTGATCTATGGCATCATGATAAGGGCAGGGTTTCCAGATCTCAATTCCAACAGGATAGATTGCTTCGTCATACTTTTTGATAGAGGCCAAGACTCCTTTTCGAACCAACTGACCGTAGATATTCAGCAATGTTTTCTTGAAAGGCGTGAAGTAGTGACAATAAAACAAAGTGTTCTTACTGACCAGCATACTAGGCTCCTGTTGGTCACAAGTAAGGACGGTGTTCTCACCCCACATATACGGGATCTCCCCAATGTTGATCAGGTTGCGGATTGCTTCCTTAAGCTCAACACATTCTTCTATAGTGTGTCCTCTTTGGTTCGGGTGGTAGGCACACGTCTTTTGAGAACTTTCATACCTAAACCCAAAAGTGGTTCCTTCGAGAGGCTTCAGCATGTGTAAAGCCTTAAGGTGCTCGTAAATGAGAGCACACGACACGACTCTTACCCCCACTCTATGTGTCTACTCATAAGCTGGGAGAGTGATCTTTTTGTCTCCTCCTTTTAGACGCCCCAGGAAGGGAGGCATATAGATGATTTCTTCATCGGTTTCTTCTTCAGTAGCTCCACGGTGAGTGTCTTTGAGACCACTATTATCTTCTTGATCGAAGAAAGAGCATTTTACCGTATTTTCTGAAGCCTCATGGTTATATCATTATTGAAGACATCATGTTTCTTCCACATGGCAACTGTTTCCTCATTCATGATAGCGTATCTTGCCATCTTAGCCGCTATTTCCGCGTCTAGTGCTGCACTTTTGGCTTGCGGAGCTGCGGTGGCTAGTTCCACTTCTATTCTTCTTTCTTCCATCTCCTGAATCTACTGTTTGAATCGACACAGTTTCATCTTTAAATCCTCCTCAGTCATCTTCACCTAGACATTCTTACCCTTTTCCATCTTAGCAGCAATTTTAACTTTCCTGAGATGACAGAGTAATGTTTTAAAATTTTGTAGTAGGATTTTATTTCTGACTGAGAAACTCAAGACCCATGGAACTTTGGTAGCGACTTCGTATTTATAATTGTGGAGATTTCAGAAAATTTTCAAAAAGGAGTGGGCTAAAATGCCCTCATTCAGAGCAACATATCATAAAATAGTTAAAGCACACAAATATCGCGTCCTAAACATGCATGTGACCCTTTTGTGCCAAGGGTAGGCCTAGCCATTCGAAGGATGTATTACGCTATTTGAAACAAATTGTTGCATCCCCCAAAATAAAATTCATAAACAATAGAGAATTCATTACAAAGTAAAGCAAAGGGATACATCTTTTAGGGAATGGATAAACTGCAAATACAATAACATCAATCCCACGCAGGGGAATAAGATAACTAAAACGCTAAAGGTCCCGCTCCTCCTCTCACTTTTTCCACTTCATCGCGAATGAGGAACTTGCTAGTCATCACATGCGGCTCGACGAACACAGCTTTGGAAGACATCGATACGCCCTGGAGAATGTTAAGCTGATCATCCAAATTCGAATCCAAACGTATCAAGCAGGCTCTTGCGTTAGCTAACTCTTGTGTGGCAAAGGCTAAGGCCCTTTGGATTTCGTATTCTCGATGCTGGAACTCTTGTTCCCTACGCAGGTATTCTTGCTCCCTACGTTGAAATTCTTGTTCTCTTCGGTCCCATTCTTACTGAAAGTGGTAGGCTTGGATTTGGAGCATTACTTGGACATCTTCAATCTGTCAGCCTGTGCGTGGCATTGGGTCCAGTGTACCGTGTGCATCATCCTGCAACCAGTTTTTGTATTCGTCCACATACCCAACCTCATATCTGTTTTCGGCCATGCTCTCTTTTAGGTTGACCATCCCGGCCCATTCATCATGAATTTCCTTGGCGTGAGATATCTTGTCACACCCATTGTAGTCAAAGACGTAGCAGCTAGTGTCTCCTTTGACAGGTAGAATTTGTCTTCTACCGAATTGCCGCATTACCCTACTAAGATTGTAAGGTCTTACCCGTTTAATGCCAGGAAAGATTACGAAAGGACACTTAGACCCTTGAACAACTATTTTTTCTGACATGAAATCTTGAAACATCCATTGTACGTTTCCGTCTTTTATGTCGTGGAAGATTTTAGCCCATGCTTCCCTAGTGTTGTGTATCTCGAACCTGTTGATGCTCAAATGGAACTCGTAATGGCCGAGGTGGCTTTCTTTTTGTGGTTCAAACAATTTCTGTTTCTGAGTCTCGTATGTCTTCACTAGATGTTTAGACATCTACCACTACAGCAAGATATTACAACCTTGAAAAAATGGAAATCCATTTTTGCATTGACCCAAAGATCGATAGATGTCAGCCACAATGATCGGGGCCAAATTGAAGTATTTCTTAACTCGTCCCTTTTTACCAACACCCTCAAAGATGGCATGAGTTACCATGACAATCCGAGTATTAGTTTCGTTCCCTCCGTCCTGAGGGAATACCATTGTCCCTAAGAGGCATACGACAAATTCTAAGGTTTGAGTCCGACTCCAACTACTACGATTGAGAAACTCATTTGGAAAGTTCTTATAATTGTTCTCGTATCCCCATCGTTCATAGAACTTTACAATCGGAATACTTGGGGTGTCTAGCCAGTCTGCTTTTACCGGTAACAATATGTTTTTCAGTTCTTTGCTAGTTGGTTTATCTGGTAGCAAACTGTGATGATCTTGATGATTTTTCCTTTTCTGGTACATTCCGACGTTGTATAGGCAATCTCTGATTTCTTCAATAGTTGGTGTCATTTCAACATCTCCGAAGCGAAACACCATCCCCTCATCATCCCAAAATTGAGTGACCACCTCAATGAACTTAGGCCAGGCTTTGAGATTTATTATCGACGGGAGGTGACCCAAGTGAATGGAAAGTTCTCTTTTCTGATATGCATTGAGATTGTACCACCATACACGGAGAAGGTTTGGCGTATCGGTGACCATTTTGAAACTCAAGTGTTGTTTGGCCTTCTACAAAAACATAAAAATAATTAGATACCCCCAAACCCAAGACACAACAATTTGTCAAACAGTGCATACATCCTTCAAACATGTAAGTATGAATGTCCGTTCGGGCCATGGGCCCTTTGGACTCAAGGTGGTCTTTCTAATGGGCCCAACACGCCTGGGGTGTCGGGTCATCTTAGGCCAATGCGCTAAATTTCGGGAATGAGTTTGGCTCTACGCTAGTCTTGACTAAGAGTGGGCTTTGTTTATAGTGGATAGGTGACCCAAGAGAACAACTTGGGCTGGGATAGTTAACGACCGTTGACTATCCAGTAGCCAACTACATTCGTTAGGGTGCCCCGAGAACAATTTGGTTAACGAACAACTGCGGCCCGCATAATCGTCCTTTAAATGAAAATTAAAACAAATGTCGTTTGACGGGGTATGTCATGCCATGAATGCAACAGTTCAATATATACGATATATAAAACAAATAGACAGTTAAATCACATAGCCAAATAAATTAATCTTAAGGTTAGAACCATTAAAATCCCCAGAAGAGTCGCCATTCTATTTTATTTAAGAAAATATAATTATTATGGTTTTAAAAGTCGCCACTTAATTTTAAAGTAAAATTAAAAGAAAAAAAGCTATTATTTTCAAAAGACTAAAACAGAAAATCTAATGAAAGATTAAAAGGAGTTCGGGGTTCTTATTAGCATTTCGGGAAGGGTTTGAAAACACCCGAAATGCCCGCTAATATGCAATTATCCGGTAATTAATTATTTTGCTAATTTTATTTGACTTAATTCGATTTGAACAAATTTTATAATTAGAACCATTTTAAAGGGGACAAGGGGAAATATGGAAGTACTATCTAAGTGAAATATCTTACAAAATTAATTTTTAAGACCTCATTAAAGGTGATCAATTTGGGTAAGTTACAAAATCAAAACGGGTATCTTTTGGGAATTTGAGTTTTAAAACCTTAAGATTTAGTAGCAAATATTGACAAGTAAATAAATGCTATAAACTAAAGAGGGAAAGAGACTTGAGCCCATATTTAGTTTTTCTGTCCGTCTGGGCCAATATTTGGGCCTTTTTTCGTTCTTGGCCTTTGGCCCAATTTTTTGCCACCTTTGTACCTGTCCTAGACTAAATTGAATTTTATTTATTTGGGCATTAGGCCCATCTTTCACCTGTCATAATTTCTAACAAGATAATAACAAATAAAATGACAGGCTTTTGCCTAAAATAACAAAATACAATTTTTTAAAATAAAGATTGGACCTTTTAAGCCTCTCTTCTCATTTTTCGTATACACCTAGTGTTTACCAATCCATATCAGCTCCGATTCCTGTTCGTCAATTTTTGAGAGACCTGTTCTTTGATTTTATAGCCGGCTGACTCGGATAAAAAAAGAATTTGGGCCTTTACGGCTCTCCCGAAATGCAAGAAGGAGATAGGAGTTCGTAATGAACTCGGACATATTTCATATGCAGCAAAAAATGAGAAGTAAAAATCAGTACTCAATGACAATATTTCTAAACAACAATTCAAAGTGACAATGAGAATTAATTAATCGCAAGATGATAAGCATCAAAATGAGTACAAATTAAAGACCCTTAAACTAGCAATAATATCACCAGAATCCGCTGGAAACATGACATAGTTAAGGGAAGTCTGAACCTTAAGAATTAGGACATGATGAACAAATACTAATTTAATATGAACAATGTTTTTTTATAACAGACAGTAAATGGTGATCGGAAGAATAAATAAGAGTTACATTTATTGCACAAAGATGAAAATGGAATCCCATGACATTTAAAGAAGATTAAGCATACTGAACATAGACCCAGTCAGCACATGACACCAACAAAGTATCACAGACAAAAAATATCTAATCTCTAAACGATGAGTGGAAAAGGATCCTTTAACACTTACCATTTCAGAAAAGGGATGAAGGGACATTCAAAATCATATATATTATTATAAGTGGGAAACTCCAAAGTAACAGTTGAATTACCATTTTTGCCCCTCCACTCAATAAAAGTTATAAAACATCTAATTAATTGAACTATTAAATAAAAATCAAATCATATAGTAAATGCTCAAAGTGTGAAAATATAAAGTCAAAAATTAAAGACGAAAATGATCATAGAAAGTTGTTAGACATTGTTTACCCATTTTCAAAGACTTAATTAGTTATTCTATATTTAATCATATCATATTGTATTAGCTTTCATCATCGACGTCGAATTACAAGTTCACCTTTGCAAAAAATCAAAATATCGTGAAACATTTAATTAAATATTATACAATCATATTTTAATTACTTAAAGGTTGAAATGCAAGTTCAGCACAATACAAAATTTGCGGCCCTTCTTTGAATTAAAATCAAATTAAATAGTAATGTTTAAATAACATAAATAGTGAGTAATAAAAATAACTCAACAATCATGTTTTGATCTTCCACATACAATTCTCCCTAAATGTGTGAAACTATTTTACTCGCCCATTACGTACTTTTGTAATTAACTTCTTACGCAAATGAGAAGTTGAATACTTCTTCTTTAATGAGTCAATTTTTATTTTTACTTTTTTCATCTATTATAAGCATATGTAATGTAACTTACACATATTCTTTGCCTTTAAAAAAAAAGAGCTTTATTTATGACAATGAATTACCTCAATTATTATTTCTAATTATTTAATTTTATATTCTTTTTCCCGTGAAGAAACATAATTGTTACAAGTATAGGTCACTGTTGTTATCTTTATATTTTGCTACTTTTGTTCCTTGCTGCTTGTATTTGGCCAGGTGTTCATGTGATTTCTTAGCATATTTCGTTTTTAATTTTTTTTCATCACCTTTAGCATCTAAACAATCAGTTCTCTAACTGAACTTCAGACTAGAAAAACATTTTTTCATTGCAAGGATACTTTCAAATGTCAAAATGAATTTTCAATCAATTATAAAACTTTGTTCTATCAGAAAGTACATTTATCATTAATTCTAATGATTCCATATAAATTAGTATGGGGTACACGTGCAACACACGTATTTAGAAGTAGTAGAGCAATATGCAGGCAAAAATGGGTTCAACAACTAGTAAACAGAAATTAAACAGCGTGAAGGCGCACAATCGACTTAAACAGAACATATTGGGCAGTAAGACCACAAAGACATTGAAAAATAGATAAAACTAAGTTGTTGGGATAGGCACGCGACTATACCATATATTAACCATTTCAGTCAACTTGAGAACTTAGGCTTTCCTGAATAACAACATTAAACCGTAACCATGCCAAATACGATACCCAACTACTTAAATGCCATATAGACCCCATGACATTATACAATACACCCGAGAAAGAGACAACGGACAGAACTTGAAGTGTAGCCAAGAACATCACCACTAGATACGAATTTGCAATCTCCAACGCGACCAATTAGCAGAATCATATATGAACAAATATATATCGCATTGTAACATTTAGCAAACCAACAATAACCGATAACGAACAGCCATGTAATGAGACTTTTTCGACATCGAAACACATCATTTTCCTAGAAAAAGCGAAGAGAGTATCATAAAGAAAGAGGAAATACCTTTTTCCGGGCAGCGAACAAAGACCGGACGAGATGATGAGCAGCGACTTTCACACAAAGCGAGACACGAGGACTTCTATGAACAAGCAAGGGAACCACACTATGATCACACTAATCTATTCTTTGTTTCAAATGTATTTCGTATGTATTTTTACTATTTTCTTTGGTTAAGTTCTTTAGATATTTTCGTTCAAAGATCCAACAACTACAATGGAGAAGAAGAGACATATATATAGGGGTAATCTATGGTCCAATTGGGAGGGAAAATGGTAGAACCGAGATTTGAATTCGACCCTCAATTTGAATTTTCTTCCCCAAAGGATGGGGAAAAGTTGTTGCTTGTACCATATTTCAACCGAAATACCCTAAAATCCGGATGCAGAGAAATTTGTGGGTGCATCTATGGCAGAGGAGGAAGACGTGAAAGCTGTTACGTAGCTGTGTAATCCACCGTCTGAAATTGCTGTGTTTCGAGGCTACTTTCCGTCTCATTGACGCCGTGTGCTACTTTTTTGCGCTGAGCTGCTGCTGTGAAGACGCTCTCGCGTGAGGAAGGGTGAAGCGCGTACATGGGTTCGTTTGGGTCGGGTCGCGTGAAGAAGACAAGTATAGGGTCGTAGGGTATGACTATTGGAGTTGTAGTGTATTATTATTGAGGTGGGCTGGTATTTGGATGGGTCTGCTGGGAATTGGGAGTTGGGCTTGGTGGCGGGATGCTGAAGTTGGGAAAGGCCCAAAATTTGGTTCTTTTAAGATGGGTATAGGATAGAATTAAATCGGTTTGATTTTGAAATTTAAGAATTAATCAAATTGAGTTGAATTGACAAATTTGGCTAAACCTAAATATGGCGAACTAATAAAAATTAATAAATGAGCTTCTTAATCTTAACGAAATAAAATAATTAACTTAATCAGAAAATAGTTAATTCAAATATGAACTAATTAATTCAAAATTGTAGTTATGATTTAAATTAAACTAACTTAGTGAAACACTTAGCTAAAAGGGAATAAAATCTTTTTGATATAATTTTCAAATATTTATAAAATATATTAATAAAGGTATAAGAACTATGTGTCATTTAAATATTTTTAAAATGACCAAAATCACTTCAAGACTTGAAAAATATTTTATAAACTAATTATTCTAAATCACTTGAAATCTAAGAAGCTCAAAAAAAATAATTTCTATCGGGGAGGGTCAAAATAGGGTGTCAACAGGTATAATAAGTTAAGTAACGCCCATACACTTATTCAATATTGAAATGTTAAAAATCGGATGGACTGCTGCCAACTCAGACGATAGGTCCAACTCATAGTCTACATTGCCAATCCTCTTGGATATTTCGTAAGGACAAATATACCGGGGATTAAGTTTCCCCTTCTTATCAAATCTCATAACACCCTTCATGGGTGAAACCTTCAAGTAAATCCAATCATTCATCTAAAACTCTAAGTCTCTTCTCTTAACATCTGTGTAGGATTTCTGACGGCTCTCTGCTGTTTTCAATCTTTCTTCAATAGTCTTCACCTTCTCCATAACTTGATGAACTAAGTCTGGTCCTATCAACCCAGCTTCACCAATCTCAAATCATCCAATAAGAGTTCTGCATCTTTTCCCATAGAGAGATTCATAAGGATCCCTTTGGATGCTAGAGTGCTAACTATTGCTGTAAGCAAACTCAATGAGAAGGTAAGTCCTCATCCCAATTACCCTTGAAATCGATCACACAAGCCGTCAACATATCCTCTAAATTTAGAATTGTGTGCTTTTCTTGACCATCAGTTTGAGGACGAAAAGTAGTACTCGAATTTATTTTCGAACCCAAACATTTCTGGAAAGACTTCAAAAATTGTGTGCCTCTATCTGAAATGATAGACACTGGAACTCGTGAAATCTAACCACCTCTTGAATATATAACTTGGCATAATTCTCTGTCGAATAGGTAGCCTTTACCCGCAAAAAGTGGGTTGATTTAGTGATCCGATTTACAATCACCAAAATCAAATCATGCTGCATGCGAGACCGCGACAACCCAGTAATAAAATCCATACTGATTATCTCCCACTTCCATTCCTGAATCTCTATATTCTGGGGCATACCATCGGGCCTTTGGTGCTCTACCTTAACTTGTTGACAATTTGGGCACTTGGCAACAAACTCTGCAACACTTGTCTTCATTCTACTCCACCAATAGAACTATCTCAAGACACGATACATCTTTGTGGAACCCGAATGGATAGAATATCTAGAGCAATGAGCTTACCATGATCCTCTCATGAAGTACATTCACCTTTGGTACACACAACCCACCTTGATAGCTGAACACACCATCTCCCTCTTGTTATAAAACAATCACTTTCTGTTTATGAACTTTTTCCTTCAATTCAAGTAAAATAGGGTCTTGGTCTTGTTTCTCTTTCTCTTCTCTCACTAATGATGATTCAGCCCCATTCATCACCACTGCTCCAACATCAATGGAATCCAACAAACGGACCCCGAAGCGTGCCATTTTGTGCATATCCTTGGTTAACTCCTTATTTTCTTCATCAACATGGGATGTACTACCCATATACAACCTACTCAAGGTATCATCAACAACATTAGCCTTACCTTGGTGATAGAGAATACTCATGTCATAATCCTTGAGTAACCCCAACCATCTCCTTTGTCTGAGATTAAGCTCTTTCTGATTGAATATATATTGAAGACTCTTGTTGTCGGTGAACACATCTACATGAACACCATAAAGATAGTGACACCATATTTTCAAAGCAAACACTACATCATCCAACTCTAGATCATGGGTTGGGTAATTCCTATCATAAATCTTAAGTAGTCTGGAGGCATAAGCTATAACATTGCCATTCTGCATCAATATACAAACCATTCCAACTCTAGATGCATCACAATACACAACAAAATCTTGTGTACCTTCTGGTAAGGTCAACACTGGGGCAGTAGTTAATCGCATTTTCAAATCCTGGAAGCTTTTCTCATAAGCTTTAGACCATTGAATCTTTGTTGTCTTATAAGTCAACTTAGTGAACTGGGATGAAATAGAAGAGAACCCCTCAACAAACCTCCTATAATAACCAGCCAATCTCAAGAAACTCCTAATATCAGTGGGATATGTTAGTCTAGGCCAGTTCTGCATTGCCTCAATCTTCTGAGTATTTACTCGAATCCAATTACTAGAAACAATGTGGCCTAAGAATGCCTCCGACTCAAGACAAAATTCACACTTAGAGAATTTAGCTTACCACTCTCTATCCTTGAGAGTTTGAAAAACTACTTTTAGATGACTAGCATGATCTTTCTCATTCCTTGAATAAATCAGAATGTCATCAATAAACACGATAATAAACATATTTAGATAGGTCTTAAACACTCTCTTCATAAGGTCCATGAACGTTGCAGGAGCATTCCTCAAACCTAATGACAGGGCCAGAAAGTTGTAATGACCATAGCGGGACCTGGATGATGTCTTAGGGATATCACTTTCTCTTACTCTCAACTGATGATAGCCTGATCTTAGTCTATCTTAGAAAAATAAGTGGCACCCTGAAGTTGATCGAAGAGATCATCAATTCTCGGAAGAGGATACTTATTATTGTTAGTAAGCTTGTTCAACTGACGGTACTCTATATACATTCTAAGAGAACCAATTTTCTTCCTCAAAAATAAGATTGAAGAGCCCCAAGGTAAGACACTTGGGCGAATGAAGGCTTTATGAAGAAGGTCTTTTAACTGTTTTAACTCAGCTGGAGCCATTCTATATGGCGGAATAGATATAGGATGCGTATCGAGAAGAATATCTATACCGAAGTCTATTTCTCTCAGGAGGGACTCTAGGAAGATCATCTGGAAAGACCTCTAAAAACTCGCTCACAATTGGAACTGACTGAATAGGTGGTGCCTCAACACTAGGTCATTAAATCGGACTAAGTGATAAATGTATCCCTTGGAAACTAACTTTCTCGCCTTAAGGTACGAAATAAAATAACCCTTAGGCACTGATGAACTACTCCTCCACTCTATAACTGACTCATTAGGAACTTGGAACTTAACTACTCGAGTTCTACAATGAACTGAGGCATAACAGATATGAAGCCAGTCCATATCTAGAATAACATCAAAATCTACCATGTCTAACTTGATTAAATCAGCCATGGTGTCCTTGTGATTGATAGAAATGACACATTCACGATAAACTCTCTCAGCTAGAATGGACTCACCACTAGGTGTAGAAACACTGAAGGGCTCAAGAAGTTGTTCGGGAATAATATCGAACTTTATAGCTATATATGGAGTCACAAAAGATAGACTCGCATATGGATCTAGCAAAACATATACAACAAAAGTAAAGATTTTTATCATACCAATGACAACATCTGGTGAATTCTCTTGCTCTTGGCGACTGGTGATCGCATACAGACAGTTTGCTCGTCTGCCTGTCCCTCAAGTAGCTCCTCTAGGTGCAGCTCTGTCTGGCGGAGCCACTGCAGAAAATTGGGCTTTGTTACCCCCATTGCCATTTCTTTGCATGTTCTTAGGGCACTCTTTTATGAAGTGACCATTCTGACCACACTTGAAACAACCAAATGAGCCATCACGACACACTCCTTAGTGGTTCCTACCACACTTAGCATTGCAGGAGTCCCATTACCTCCCTGTGCCACCCTACCTTGAGATTATGCAGGTCTAGCTATGAAATTCTATGAATTCTGATTCTTGAACTCACCTTTGTTCCTTGGTGTAGGTACACTAGCAGATGATGGATCAAGTCCATTTGGCTTGTGTTGAAAGGATGATCGGTTTGCATTACTCTTGTGATGCCCAGACTCATTTCCTGTTGTCTTTGCCTTCTTGTTACGGAATTGTTCTGTATCTCTTACCTTATCTTCCTCAACCTGTTGTACATGGATCATCAGCCTTGTCCAGGTTCCCTATCAATATCACAACCTTACCCTCTTTGCTTGATAGATGAGACAATCCAGACACAAACAGACTCATCCTACTCCTCATATCAGCAACCATCTCGGGAGCATAACGGGAAATTTGGGTGAAGTTGATCATCTACTTATGCACACTCATGGATTCATGCTTAAGAGTGAGGAATTCTCTTACCTATGCCTCTCTTAGTTCACGGGGAAAGAAATTCCCCACGAAGGCCTCTTCGAACAAAACCCATTTCACTATTTGTGCACTCTCAACTCTACTCTTCTTCCATTGATCGTACCATACTCTAGCAACACCCTTGAGTTGTTATGCAAATAGTTCCACTCGCTTAACATCAACAACATGCATAACCTCAAAAGCCTTCTGCAACTCTTCCCTAAAGTTTTCTGAATCCTCAGTGACATTTGAATCGGTAAAGTTTTGAGGATTCATATTTAAGAACTCACAGACTCTGGATGTATTAGCCACATCCTGTCAATCCTTTCTCTGCTGACCATCTTGGTTGGCCACCACTTTACTCAACATCCAGAAAGTATCCTGAAACTCAGCATTAGTGACTTCTCCTTGGGATTGCACTTCTGGTGCATTGGGGACCTCTTTATCCCAAAGATCAACATTCCTCATAGCAGGACGACCTTGAACAACTCTTTATGGAGGCATGATATGAAAGATACACATAAGCACAAGTTAGAGAGAAACTTTATATAAATGAAATCTATCACACGAAAAGAGTATGAAAGAAGTAAGATTGTTCTTAAATGTCGCAGCCTCCTAATTATAGATGTGGCGCTCTTCACACCGATAACTAGGACTCTACAGACACTATTTCATAGACATCCTAGGACTCTTGAACTCTATGCTCTGATACCAATTTTGTCATGCCTCGAGCCTATACCCCGGGCGTGATCGGCACTCCAGAACCATTGTTGTCCCCATGTGAACATTTGGCCTGGATCAACTCTTAGTGAAAGACTTATTCAACATTAAAAGAACTCAAGAGTATCTTTATTCAAATGTATAAAAAGGGAAACTCAAAATATTTTAGAAATAAAACATTCAAACTGGTCTTAAGGGAAACTCAAGTCTAGAACATAACAACTGAAATGAACAAGACTTATGTACTAATACTGTTGAACTATCTATGAAGCCTCTAATACTAGAAGGGATATCAGGACAAGACCCCCGATCATCCTAACAAAACTTACATAACCGAAAATAAATAAGGGATCATCCGAAAGCAAGGAGGCTCACCAAATAACTCTGGAACTCAAGTGGATCAATGAAGTGCTGGTTGATGATCCTACTTACCTGTATCTGCATCATAAAAGATGCAGGCCAAACTGCGTCAGTACATTGAATGTACGATCATGCGAAGGGAAATCTAAAACATGACATAAGCTTGAACTAGAACTGAAGAAACAACTTACCTCGTCTCAACTCAACTCAAACTCAACTTATTTTAATACAAAAGCAATATCAATAATGTAATATAAAGAAAAGGTTTTAAAACAGTAGATAACAACTCAATGTACTGGAAAATACAATATAACTCAATTTTTATGTAAAATTACAAAATAAACTCTGTTTGGGAGGTTCTCTAACCGAAAACCATCGTTATGAGCTACGTGATTATACAACGTCTCGCCCATACTGCCAAAATTTTCCTATACCTTGCCGGGGTATAGAACTCCTCAACTAAGTTGATCTACTAGTATATGCTAAAAAGCAATAAAGAATCATCTAAAAGGTATGACCGTTTCTACCCACGTTGGCTACATAGTTTATGGGGGCTGTGAGTTGTTAGAAATTTCCCCTATATCGGTGCTCAATACTACTCTAAGAATATAACTTAGCTCATATTTTTTTAACGAGACATTTCCTCTTCATCAACTTTAAGATTATTACTCAAAATATTTCTATTAAAAGAGATAGTACTCAAAACATCTCATGAATTCTTTTGGAAATCAGTGTTTCCTCTCATCCTAAATGTAAAAAATATTTACTCTTAGGAATACTTAGTTCCCATATATCATTTTAAAGAAAATGAACTCAACTCTATTCTTCCTCAAACTCAAATGCTCAAGTCTTAAAACAAGTTTAAAAAGGTTTGTGAAAGACTTCTGAAAAGACTCTAACGAACTCTCAATACTTGACTCTTAGCTCTACCTTGAATTTGAATTATGAATTCAAGGTTATGAATGATTTCTAGATGTTTAGAAGTAGTATAGAATAATTAGAATCAATAGGGAGTAAAGGTACCTTTTGAAAGAACTTAGACGGATCAAAGGACTGAAAACAGGTCGGGGCAGGAAACCCTGGCGCACTGAGTGGTCTGGGCCGCCAGCCCGTGAACTACTGAGGAAAGTTTTGGGCGCACTGGTTTGGTCGGCGCGCCAGCAATTGCCCAAAATTTCCCCGTTGAATTTTTCCTCTCATTTTTCTAACCCTTATTCGCCTAAAATCGAATGGTTTCTTATCCAATCACTAAGATTCAAATACCCAACAAAAGTACATGATAATCTACTCAAAATTACTATCAAATCACTAATGTTCATTTCAAGAACTCATCAAAAAACCCGAACAATCAAGATAACGAAAGAAATTTCAAGAAAACTCATCAAGAACTCTAATCCCTCAACTTTGAGAATGGAATTTCATTAAAATAGCATGATTGGTGTGTGGGTGGATGAACCCAATAATATGATAAATAGCATACCTCTTAGGGATCACACCCTTGGCAAAACAACCTTCGATTCGCAAGAAATTTGAATGAACGCCTAGAATCTTCCCTCCTTTCTCCTCTTTCCTCTTCTTGAACTTTCTTCTAAAACCCTGAGCGTAAATTAGAATTGTAAAACTGAACCAAATCATATTTTAACCCAAAATATAACTAAAAATCATTGTAATTTGTTTAGGTAAGGAAAATACCAAAATACCCCTCATATTTTCGAGTAAGTTTCCTTAACTGGACATGCTAACTTCAAACGGCCATATCTCCCCCATCCAAACTTGAAATTTAGCAAACTCGGTGGCATTAGAAAGAGGATTCCAAGACCTTTCATTTGATAGCTTATGGGCCACTAACTCATCATGTACTGAAAGTTATGATTGTTTGAAGTTGATTCAAAACTCAGAATTTAAGCTTAATTTGAACAAAACTCAAATTGGCTCTATCCCAACTAGTTCTTTCTATTTTTTGCTTTTTCTAAGGTGGGATGTTACAAAAATTCTCTACAATTTTTAATTTTATTAAAAAAATAATCTGTTTTCCCTCTTTTCCTATGAATGAAATGAAAAAAACTTATTATATATATTAGATAGATTGTATTTGAAAGCAATATATGTTGTGAATCTTAATTATCCGTACAATATATTTGTTGTTAGTAATGTTATAAATTTTCTACTTTTGTTTAATGAATACTATGTTATATCATTCAGAGACTTACCTAATAGAGTACAAAATTTAAAAATTCTTATTGGATTTGAATTCATAAAGTTATTAATTTACCTTTAGTAGTGCAAGACATTCCTATCTATAATTTGAACATATAGTAGACACCAATTTGGTTAGTTATATTTTGGTCAAATATCACTTTAAGTAAATACATTAAGAGGTGTTTATACAAGTCGAAACAACATTGGACTCACAATTAGGATTTTATAACCCTAATAAAATTATTTCCTATTTTATATATCCCTCCCAAACAAGAAATATATTTTTACCCTCCATGTGAATATGCTAAAAAAATGGAAGTATTTTGGTAGAGAAAAATATTTGACTCCCTTTCCCCTATTTAAAAAACAATAAATACATAATTTTTGGTTGCCCCAAGTCCGAACCATACCTTTTTTTTTAGAAAAAGGTAATTATCTTAATAAATAATAAATATGCATCATAAAAGGAATTAGGATGGAGACATATCATATGACCAGTAATATAAGGATATTCAATAATTACACTCTTGTTCAACCCATAATATTGTCTTACATAATTTAGTGTGTAGATGTTTTTGCAAATCTTTTCTTGTTGTTTAACTGCAAATTTTTTCTGCACGGAGTTTTTTCTAACATAAGTTTTGTTCTCTTAATCGTATGGTTATAATACTATTGTTTCGCGACCAATATGATAATTGTATAATCTATAAGGGAACTCAAGGGAGTAAAGTTAATTGTATAATGTACCTCGAGTGAGAAAAGTTAAAAATAAAACAAAGATTAAGGGAGTAGGATGTGTTCTTCGGAACAAATTTGCGAGTAAGATAAAAAGATACATAATTTTCCATACTTGAATATCATACATGGGATATAACTGCTTTTGGGTTAGTTATGATTGAGTCCTACATTGATACCACATGTTGTAGTTGTGAGCTCCCTGCATTTCTCTGCCTCTCATTATCTGTTTCATTAGTTTATCATCAGTAGACCTCTATCTTATGTAGTGGTTTTGTATCTGTTATATTATTTTCATAGAAATCTTGTAAAGTAAAACATGTGTATATATTTCTTCTGTAACCACGAATGAATCGAGGGAAATATAATCACAATTCCTCTAAGTTCTTTCTATTCTCTTATTTTACATGTCATCAAAGCCTCTCCTTTTTTTCCCTCTGCCTCTAAACAATGACAAATCCAAGTGTTCCTGCAACTTCTTCTACTCCTACCAATCCCATCTTAACTGTTTTCTCCTCACCCCATCCCTTTTCTGTGAAACTTTAAACCAAAAACTACCTAGCATGAAAAATCCAATTCATTTCCATATTAAACTATCAAAATCTTCATTGTATAATAGATGGTACTTGTCCAGCTCCATCTAAAACCAAGCCGTTTTCCACTAATCCACAATTACACGAACCTAATCTTGACTATGATTCCTAGTTCAAATAGGAACAAATACTTCTTTCATCGCTCTTCTCCTCTTTAACGGAAGAAATATTTCCTTATGTCATTAGATTGTCTTTCTCGCTTGAAGTCTAGTCAGCTATTGAAAATTTGTTTGGATCTATTTCACAAAATCGACAACTTCAGTTTCATATAGAATTTCAAGAACTCAAGAAAAATGATCTCTTTGTCTCCCAATACCTTCAAAAAGCAAAAGCTCTCTCTGATGAACTTCGTGGGCTACTTATTGCTTATGAAATTCTACTCAAGACCTCACTTGAACCAACAACCAACATAATTCACAAAAGTAGTGATCCACTTCTTCCCACACCACCAGCTTCTTCCTTCCTTCCCTGTGGAAATTCCAATAACTCTGACCAATTTCGGCCCAACAATCAGAAACCACGTTGTCCTTGCAAAATTCGGGTCTATCAAAATTGCACAACCATCAACTGTCGTCGGCGTTACCACTCATAATTGGACTCTCCCTCAACACCATCTTCAAGTAATGATCTTAATATCTCCTTCTTATCTCAAATTCCCTCTTCTTCTCATATTATTCATCATTATTTATCTTCTCCCTTCTATCCTCAAGGAAAATTATCACCTAATTCTATCCCATCCTCAACCCCAAAAAAAAATGGAGCGATTGTAATGACCCGAACAATTATTTTTTAGGAAACGAAAAATGTTAGAAAAAACTGGACAACCCAGCCCGCCAGAGCGGGCCATATGCCGCTAGGGCGGCGACGCTTTAGCGGAGAAGTCGTCGCCAGAGCGGGATGGGTGGGGCAGAATGTAAATAACGCGAAGTCTGATTTTCTCCTTTTACCTAAAACACCAAGATGAAGCGAGGATCACCCTAGACACCCTCAAAAAGCTGATCTAATCTTGGGAAAGAAGGAGAAGGTACAATCCCTCCGTCCCGACATCCGGAAATAAGAATTCGAGCTACAATCCCTCCGCGAATGCTTGGCTCTCAGGTAGGCTAGGTTTATTAAATGAGTAATTATGCATCTGTTATTCACTACGTGGTATAGTGGTTTTGATGGTAGAATTCATGTGTAGGCTTTCGTGCATCGAAAAGAGAATGTTTGTACTTCTATCCCAATTTTTACATCAGAGATATGATGTATGAGGAAATCTTAGTCGATGAACAAGGGGTAGATAATGGGTTGAGTTCCTAATTGCGATATTTTGCATGCGTGTATTCGGGGAATGATACAATTATGGAAACGAACGTAATGAATTGATTATGAATAATGCATACCACAAACTTGTGTTTGGCTACATGAATTGAGTGTTGTACAATTATGGATGTGATTGTGATTATACTAACTAGGATCGAATGTCACGTACCGACATACCTATTAGGAATTGGTGTCACGTTTCGACAGAGTAGCTTGGATCGGATGTCACGTACCCACATACATATTAGAATGGGTGTGACGATCAGGTACACTAACTTGGAACGTGTGTGATGATCCAGCACACTAACAGTTTGGGTATGGGTTCCATGAGAGGACCAATGACTTGTTGTATATGTGTAGTATTGGGAATGTGGAATTGTACATTACCCCTGGATTGATAACTATTCTGTGCAATTATATTATAAATATATGTGTGGGTTGCAGTGTTGTAAATTAGTTGGGGTATATTTGTTCTGTAATGGATTGGGAATGGTTAGGTTCTAATCGGGATGTGATATGATAAGATGAGGCCAAGGTTCCTGGTGTCATCATGTGTTACTTAGAGAGGTGGTGACGGGTATTGTCGTTACGGTTTTGGGGTGGTGCCAGACCATTTATTAATTAATGATAGTGGATATGTGAAGTAGTAAGGAGTAGGTCGTGCGTGGTTTTCCGGTTCGTAGAGGTTACATCCAGAAACTTCACTAGTGATTAGAGAGGTCAGACTATGATCAAGACTAGATGGTTAAGGGGTAAAAAATCAAGGGTGCTAGTGTATTGTTAAATATCCGGAATTGGTAAAGGCAAGTAAATATAAAGGTGGAGGAATGAATAGTCTTGTCGCTTGTTTCACTGGTTGATTTCTTATATTATGCGGTGGGTATCGGGTTGACCGATGATGCCTACCAATACATGTGGTTTTGTACTGATACTACTCTTGCTATGCCTTTTTGGCATAGTCTGGATGCAGGTTCGGCGATGTTTCATACGTGAAGATGAAGGCAATCTCCAACAACTTCTACTTTTCTCCCATATGGTGGGAGTTATGTCAATTACATATTGTTATGTCTTGTATTCTTAGTAGCTCTTGTACCTGTTTAGACTAGATCACTGGGGTGTTAATTACTTTAAAAGTCTGAACTCAAATTGTTTTAAAACTCTATTTTATGAAATATTTTTGTAAATTCTTTTTATCTTAGTTTTCTTAAATCTTCCGCATGTTTTACACTATTTGGGAACTGAGGATTCTCCTACTTAGGTGTTAGAGAAAGTGCCTGCACAACCCCGTGGGTTGGGTCATGATAACAACAAATCTTCTTGGTGATCTCAACCAATATTAGCCCGAACCACCTCCACTATCCAGTAACTCCGGAACTCATGAAATGATCATGTGTCCTACCACCATATCCAAGCGACATGCCTTCACATCTATAACCCATCAAAATTACCTATACACCGTGGCAACAACAATAGCGCAAGCAAAACCATTTTTAGAATGGAGACAAGAAATGCAAGATTATCTAAATACACTCATTCAAAATCAAATATGGACTTTAGTTCCAGACCACTTAGTAAGAATATTATTAGGAACAAATGGATATTCCTAATCAAGTGGAAATCCAATGGTGATATTGATAGATACATGCCTCACTTAGTGGCAAAAGGGCTACTACTAACAATGTGGTGTAGAGTATCAAGAAACTTTCTCTCCTGTTAATTAACGACTGTTCGCATTATGGTCTCGCCAGAAACAATTCATCATTGGCCCATAAAACAAATTGATATTTCAAATGCTTTTTGCATGAACATCTGGAAGATGAGATTTACATGTAACAACCAACTAGTTTCGCTCACTCTTCCTATCCGGATTATGTCTGCCAACTACATCAGTCACTCTATGGCCTACAATAAGCTCCCCAAGTTTGGTTCCATCGCTTATCAACTTTCGTAATACAATTAGGATTCACTCTATCAAAAGATGATAGCTCCCTTTTCATTCTCTGCCAATGTGATCTGAAATTTTTATTCCTATTTATGTTGATGATATCTTATTAACATGTTCAGATCGTCCTGTTAAAGACTTGGGTATACTACATTATTTTTTGGGCATTGAAGTAAATCTGCACACTGAAGGTTTCTTTCTCACTTAACAGAAAATATAGAAAATTTGCTAGTTGAAACAAATATGCGAACATCAAAACCATGCTCCACGCCAATAACTATCTCACCGAACTTAAGAAAACTCATGGGTAGTTGTAACAGCTCCGAAATTTGATCTTGGGATGAAAAATGAAAAGAGGCAGTCCACGGAGGGGTTCACGGGCCGTGAAGAGGTCCACAACCCATCATCCCGCCCATGAAGTTGCACCCAGTGACCATGATAAAATCACGGACACTTACACAGTCTGTGAAGCTTTACACGGACCATAAAGTCATTCGTGAAAGGGATCAGAGAACCCCCCAACGACCATGAAGGATCACATACACTTAGACCGTTCGTGAAGCTTCATGCGGACCATGAAGTCCTCCGTGAAAGGGATCGGAGAACCACAAGGATACTGGGCAACACCACGACCTATTTGACGGTCCATCAAACAGGTCGTGACCCCTGTGTTGCAATTTTTAGTAGAGTTGTTTTAAAATTTCCCAGGGGTATTCTGGACTTTTAATTTCTATTTAAAGGCCAAAGATCCATTATTTTACTTCTTCTAAGCCTAATTATTCAGTTAAAAACTAGCTAAACCATTCATTCTCCATAAATCATCAGACTTAGAAAGAAAAAAAGTGAAAGAGGCGATCGTTTTCTCTCTAGAACAAGCAGAGCTCTCCTTCAAGTTCAGCCCCGGAATCTAATGTATTTCTACATAGTATTCTTCACCAGGTATGTGGGTATTCAGTAAGGGTTTCATTCATCCTTACGCCAAAAACTTCGTAATAATTTTTTTGATTATTATGGTTTTATGAAACTACGGTTCTTGCCCAACTATGCACATTCTTTACAAAAATTGATTGTTGTGATTACTTCTCGATTCTATACTTATTTAAATGAGTCTGCATGAAATCTAATGGAGATTTAAAAGAAAAAGAGCTTAGCCTGTAATTGTAGTATTTTCACATGAGTTAGCTCTTTTCCAGAATTTAGCTCAGGGTGTTAGCATTTAGTTTTAAACAGAATTTTGTCAGTTTTCTGTCCACAACTTTTCTCCACAATTGATTTCAGATCAATTTAGTTCTGTCTCATGAATACACGATCCCAGCTTAAAGTGAGGCACTAGTATCCCGTTTGGGAGTAGTGTTTAGCACCGAATTGGACTAGGGTTCTACGTACACTCAAGTCAGAGAACTACGTCCCATCATATGTTTATAAATCCCTTCTGTTGGGCATCAATTTTAGTGATCATGCCACAATCATGTCTTTATACCATGACAAGGTATATTGGGTCCTCTAGATGGGGAAATACATCAGACTCCACGTTTAACTCACATGATTTTTCTAGTTTAATAAAATCTATCATAGTAATCGCTTCAATAAGGTACTTCAGGCCCGTAGTTGTATCTATTCTCAGTTTTTTCAATGGGGGTTTAGAACTCTCATATTAGCTCTCTGTTTTCGTGCAAGCCGCTATGATGAGATTTGTGCCGTCAAGGTGGGGCCGTTGTAGCGTGACAGACGTGACTTAAGTCAGAAATAAATCCCAAAAATGTTGTATTCTGCAAGTTTTGACTTTGAGAGCTAAGGAACAACCCCAGATGTTTTCCTGATAGTTTTTCACCATTCTTGAGGCTAAAGGTAAGGTTTTTACTCCTCGAATCCATTTTCAATCCATAGAACTTAGTTTCTTGGGTAATTATCGATGGGGGAGGGTTTTGATATGGGATTTATAGTGGAAAAATACTTTATATGGCATGAGGATCAAGGGTTTGACCTGGGTTTGGTGTTATTGATTATAATCCAGGTAATTAGGTATTGTTTATTGATCCTCGCATTATTATGATTGTTTGTATACCAAGAACAAGAGGAAAAAATCATGTTTCTTAGGGGATTCATGCTTTGTTCGAGGTAGGTGGTGGTTGTGATTTCGTGTTGTGTGGTATATGTTTGTACTTGCTTCATTATATTGCATGTATGTATGCGAATGTTGAACTATTGATCACACTAATCGTAAATGAGTATGAACGAATAACTATATGCTATGAATCACCTCTTAATTGTATAATTGTGAGAATGTACATTGTGATTGTGATTTTGGTATGTTGAATGGAGCGGGTGTCACGTTTTGACACACTAACTAGGATCGCATGTCATGTACCGACATAAATACTGGAACGAGTGTCACAATCCGACACACTAACTTGGAACGGGTGCCACGATATGGTACACTAATGTTTTTGGTATGGGTTCTATAAGAGGACCAATGACTTGTTATGGATACACTTATTGTTGAGAATGTTGAATTGTACATTGAACATGAAATGATATTGATATTGTATATGTTCGATGTATGCATGCTTATGATGTTGTAATGACTTACTTATATTGTACGTTGTGGGATAGCCACGTGATCCTACTAGTACGATGTTGTTGTGTTCTAATACTGCACTTGCTCTTTCTTTGTTGAGTACATCGCATCTTCAAGTGGCTATTGATAGACCTCGGTTAGAAGATCAGTGATCGTCATCGAATTCAAGGGTGAGCCAGTTCTTACAGGCTACCTTGAGTTCTCCTTTTGTTTAGTCCATTTCTTCGGACTTAAACTAGTTCTTTTGATAACACTCTTGTTTAGTTTGGGTTGTACCCATTTCCTTAAACTTATGGTTCCTTCTTAGAGTTTCGGTACATTGACTTTCAGCTTCTAGGGAATAATTTCTGCAATGTTTTGTTAATCGGTTCTTAGACTTTTGGATTTTATGGGTACTCTACTTAATTCTGCATTTAAACCTGCTTCTATATCTTTAAATGCGTAGTTTTCTTGTTAGTTGAGTTGTAGTAATGATTCTCCCTCTGGAGGGTTAGTGTGGGTGCCAATCACGATGGTCTAGGTCATGACACATGGAGAGAATACAACTTGTTCTGGCGCTAACCGCCACCTATACCAGAAAAAGCATCCTACTAAGTTGGGCGACCTGATCGTGCTACTGGAGCTGTATACTGAGCCCTGTCGTTGTTACCTCCTTGCGCCTGCCTGGCAGAAGGGCAATCCTTCAACATATGGCCAGACTGACCACACTCAAAATACCCTTCCTTGGCTCAACGGCTAGTTCAGATGGTTCTTACCACATTTTGGACAAGTTTGGTAAGTCATGTTACCTGAAGCACTCCCTTGAGACTTAGAGCCTGATGCCCTGCCTTTTTTATCCTGTCGAAACCTGGGGAATAAAGCACTAGCTGATAAAGGTGTTGAGTTGTAGACCTCTGCTGAAATTGTGAGCAATTCCCACCATCTGACTTGTGTTGTGAGTATTCATCGTTTCCTATTCTGGCCTTTTTGTTATACTTAGCCAATTCACTAAGATTATCTCCATCAACGTGCTGAACATGAGTCATTAGTATTGAAATATCCATATCCCCTAGAAGAATAACATTCCTCCACTCAGTCTTCATCAGATCGGATACCCCAAACAAGAACTTACTCATTTGTGCACTTGGATCGGCAACCATGTGTGGCGCATACCTGGAGGGCTGCTTGAACTTCAGTCCATACTCCTGAACGAACATAGAACCCTGCTTATAGTTCATAAACTCTTATTCCTTAGCTTATCTCAACCCCTCTGGGGAAGAACATGCCTAGAAAAGCTCCAGTAAGACAATCCCAAGTCACAGGAGCTGCATATGCACCCTTGTTATCCTTCCACTGAGTAAACAAAATATGAGCCACATCCTTAAGTTGATAGAATGCCAACTCAACACTCTCAAATCTAGTCATTTGCACTACTCCAAGAAATTTCTTGACCTCATTAATGAAGTTATATGGGTCTTCACCAACCTCCGACCCTAGAAACTCCGGCAGATTCATCTGAACAAAGTCTCGAACTATAGAAACAACTGATTCACCATTAGTATTAGTAGGAACATGGACCTGCTGATTATTATGATTGGCCACACTCTGAGCCAAGAGTTGGATGGATCGCATTCCAAAATTTTGCATTCGTAACCTCATGGTTTGGGACTGAAGGAGCCGCATTAGCATTGCGTGCATTAGCATTCCGTGTGTTAGCTCTACGAGGAGGCATGATCTGAAATGCATAACGATGAATTAGAAAGGAGAATTTTGATCATACCCATGATAAGAATACAACGAAAGTCAAGTTTTTCTTAAAATACTTCGTACCCTCCCTCTCATAGATGTGGTGCACTTCACACCCATGAAAGAGACTCTACTTAGTGCGAATTTCATACATCCTAGGACTCTTGATCCTAATTTTCTAATACCAAGTTTGTCATGCCCCGAGGCTACCCCTTGACGTAACACGGGACCTAGGATCACGAGTGACCCCAAGCTAATCTTGTGTCTCGTTTATCATAAGCATACTAAGAGATTCTAAATAAAACAGATACTATGCAGAAGCTAAAATGGTGGATAACTAAGAGTGGGGAAAACCCCAACTAGGCTAAATATATTAAATAGACTAAGAGTTTAGTGATAGCTAAAAACAACTTAAAAACTCAAGATGAATATATTACTATGTCTGAAAAAGCCTCTAAGTGAGTTGAGTTAATGGGACATGCCCCTAAGGTAACTCTAACAAAACCTAATACTGGAATGTAAAGGCTAAAATGAAATCATGTCTATTGTCCTCGAATTATGACGACTCACCATTGAAGCTGTTGAATGCGAATCGAGAATCGATCTAAGTGCGGTCTGAATGCTGAGTACCTAAACCTACATCATGAAAGGATGTAGCACAGAGTATGCATCAATACTTAGAATATATTGAGCATGCATGATATAGATACTAAGATGAACAAATATATATAAGTAGAAACAAGTCATACCTGAGCAATACTGTAAAACTGAGCAAGAATGTAAATACTGAACAGATAACTGAAAGCAATGACCAAGTTCTAATCATGAACATGACACACTAAACTGAATATTGAAGTATACACTAAAAACCTGGTCAAATGCACTAGGAGTCTGGCTATGGGAGCTACTATTAACTAACATAAAACCACGTGAGCTAAACGTGGAGTCCAATGTATATGCCCCATCGAAAGAACCCAATATACCTTGCCAAGGGTATATAAAGGCTTGATTGGCGTGATCACTAAATCGGATGCCCAACAATGGGGACTTATACTCCTACGGGGGCACATAGTTCTGAGACTATGAGGGTACGCTGAACCCTAGTCCAAGTCGGTGCTAAGTGTACTCCCAACTAAATTATATATGACTATTTCCAATATATCTTGAATCCACTAGTCGTAGCAGACTCTAGAAACACCCTTCAGTTGGTATGCAGCTAGTTCCACACGCTCAACATCTACAATATGCATCACCTCAAAAACATTTTACAGTTCTTCCACAAAGTTTTACGGATCCTCAGTGACATTTGAACCAGTAAAGTATAGAGAATTCATCCGTAAGAACTCACGGATCCTGGATGTATCAACAACATTCTGTCGATTCCCTCTTTGTTTCTCAACTTGGTTGGTCAGAAATTTACTCAACATCTGGATAGCATCTTGAAACTCAACATTAGTGACCTCTACTTGGGGTTGCACTTCTGGTGCATTAGGGACCCCTTAATCCTGAGGATCAGCATTCCTCATAGCTGGACGACCGAGAGCAACTCTTCATGGAGGCAAGATATGAAAGATATGTGCTAGCACGAAAAAGAAAGAAACTTTTATAGATTTGAACTCTATCACACGAAAAGAATATGAAAGAACTGAGATAGTTCCTAAATGTCACTGCCTCCTAATTATAGATATGACATGCTTCACACTGATAACTAAAACTCTAGAAACACGGCTTCGTAGACACCTTAGGACTCTTAAACTCTGTGCTCTGATATCAAGTTTGTCACGCCCCGAGCCTATAGCCTGGGCGTAACTGGCACTCAAGAACAATTGTTGGTTCCCAAGCAAACCTTTGCCTTCCTCAATACTCAGCGAAAGACTTACTCATAAATATAAGAACTCAAAAGTAGTTCAATTCATAAAAAAATGATTTAACTCAAGTCTCTAGATGATTAACTTTAAAAATATTCAAACTGGCTACAGAGGAAACTCATGTCTTAAACATTAACAAAATGAAAATGTAAAAGACTCTTCAACTACTACTATATGTAAAGTCTCTAATACTATGAGGGATGTCGGGACAAGACCCCCAATCATCCTAAAAAAATTGAAATTATAGAAATAAATGAGGGATCATCCGAAAGCAAGGAGGCTCACCAAATGATTTTGGGACTACAAGTGGTATCTGGGGCGCTTGTTGATGACCCTGATTTCCTGTATCTGCATCATAAAAGATGCACGCCAAATGGCGTCAGTACATTGAATATACGAGGATACAATGGGAAATATAAAACACAGCTATTAACTTGAACTGATAAAAAGGAAGAGCATACTCATCTCATCGCAACTCAACTCAAGGCTACTGAAAGATACTCAAAATACTCAACTTAGAAATGCTGAACTCAGCTTAATATAAAAGAAAAATAAAGATGCATTATACATAAAGCTTTTAAAACAGTAGATAATAACTCTATGTATTTAAAAATACAATAATACTCTTTTACTTTTATTTGGGAGATTCTCTAACCGACAACCATCACTAAGAACTATGTGATGATACAACGTCTCGCCCACGCTGCCAGAACTGTTGTATACTTTGACAGAGTATAAGATATCCTTAACTAAGTTGATCCACTAAGCTATGCTTTAAAAGCAATGAGGGGTAATCTAAATAGTATGACCCTTTATACCCACGTAGGCATACATGGTTTATGAGGACTTTCAGTAGTTTGAACTCCTCCCTATATTGTTGCTTAATACTACTCCTAATAATATAACTTATGCTCATATGGTTAAAAATATTTCCTCACTATCAAAATTTGAGATTATTACTCAAAAGATTATCTTAAAAGAGATTATACTCAAAAACTCATTATGAACTTATTTGGAAATGTTACTGATATGTTGACATATTGAATATCTCAAAATATTGACATGCAAATCTGGAAATGAAACCCTTATATACTGATAATGTAACCTTCGAAACTGGAGCATGATTATCTGGTTAAGGGACCTAGAAAGAGTAATTTATGAACTAAGAGAATCTACAAAACTAGGGTTCTAAGTTTCATGCAAGGAAATAAACAAACTTTCCAAGAAACATGATATTTCGATTTAGGCTACTACAACATCTAAGTCAGACTAAATACCCAAGGTTTTAGAAACCCTAATTCTAAAAAAGATATAGAAAATCAAGGAACTGACAGAATTCTAGGGACCTAGTTGATGAAAGGAACCCACTAGTGAAATCCCACACACTATTTGAAGTTGCCCCAACATCCAATTCCCTTCAATTGGCTGTTAATCCTCACCTACGGTCAAACCTATGGTCTGTAGGTCTAACCATGGACTGGACTAGTCGACCGTGGCTAGGATCAGAGACCATCAACATGTGGGCCTTAATGATAGAACCCTACCTACGGTCCGTGGATGGTTCCGTCGAAACTGGCACCAGTTTTTCTAAAAACTGGGATTTTGTTCATTTTGAGGTCCGAGGTGTTACATTATCTCCCCCTTGGGAAAATTCATCCTTGAATAAAGTCTAAACACACTGAGTACGAAGGGAATGAGCTACAATCTCTTCGACTAAGTACTAGAAACTGATATCTAACTTAATTGAGTTTCTAAGAACATGCAAATATGTTGAAATGCAAGAATAACTGAGGGAACAAGATACTGAGACTAATTTTTCACAAGAGTAAACTGAGAGACGTGAGAGGAACTATTACCTTAAGCTGAAATGGAATCGGAAGGAAATAGATGAGGATACTTGGCCTTCATGGCTGCTTCCCAAGTAACTTTCTCTACAGACTGACTTCTCCATAAAACCTTCACTTAAGCAAATTCTTTGTTTCTCAACCTACGAATCTGACGTTCAAGAATCTCTATTGGCACCTCTTCATAAGTGAGACTATCCTTCATAGCCACACTCTCTAATGGTACTATTGATGCTAGATCACCTACACACTTCTTCAACAAGGAAATGTGAAAGACTGGATGAACCGATACTAGTTCTGCTGGCAACTCTATCTCGTATGCCACATTACCAACCCTTTTATGTATTCGATAAGGACCTACATATCCGGGACTGAGCTTTCCTTTATTGCTAAATCTTATCACCCCCTTCATAGGTGATATTTTCAGGAAAATTGAATTATCAATTTCAAACTCTAAGTTTCGTCTCCTAACATCTGCATAGGACTTCTGACGACTCTGAGTTGTCTTAAGTCTATCCCTGATGAGATGAGCTCTTTCCAAAGCTTCATGAACTGAATCTGTCCCAATCAATGTTGTTTCACCTACTTCAAACCAACCAATCAGGGACCTGTATCTACACCCATATAGTACCTCATACAGGGGAATCTGAATACTAGAATGGAAACTATTGTTGTAAACGAACTATATAAGAAGTAGGTGATCATCCCAACTACACTTGAAATCGATCACGCAAGCTATCAACATATCCTCTAAGGTATGAATGGTACGGTCTGTCTAACCATCTGTATGTGGATGAAATGATGTACTGAGATTTACTTTAGTACCAAGACCTTTCTGAAATAATTTCCAGATTTGAGAGTTAAACCGAGGACTTCAATCTGAGAAGATAGACAAAAGAACACTATGTAAGCTTACTATCTGATAAATGTAGAGTTTGGCGTAGTCCTTCGTTGAATCTATAGTCTTAACAGCCAAGAAGTGAGCGGACTTAGTAACTATATCCACTATCACCCAAATGGAGTCATGTTGTCTGCGAGTACGAGGTAAACCCGTAATGTACTGAGCATGCATGATATAGATACTAAGATGAACAAATATATGTATGCTGAAACAAGGAATAACTGAGAAATACTGTAAAACTGAGCAAGAATGTAAATATTGATAAGATAACTGAATGCAATGACCAAGTACTAATCATGAACATGACATGCTAAACTGAATACTGAAGTATATACTGAAAACATGGTCAAATGCACTAGGAGTTTGACTATGGGAGCTACTATTAACCGACATAAAATCACGTGAGCTAAATGTGGAGTTCGATGTATACGCCCCTTTGAAAGGACCCAATATACCTTTCCAGGGGTATAAAGGCATGACTGGCGTGATCACTAAATCTAATGCCCAAAAATGGGGACATATACTCCTATGGGGGCACATAGTTCTAAGACTATGAGGATTCATTGAACCCTAGTCCAAGTCGGTGGTAAGTCTACTCCCAACTAAATATGTATATAACTGTAATGTAACTTAAATGTTGACATATTAAATAGCTCAAAATACTGACATGCCAATTTGGGAAGCAACACTTATATACTGATAATGTAACATTCAAAACTGGAGCATGGTTATCTGGTTAACTGACCTAGCAAGTGTAATTCATGAACTAAGAGAATATACACAACTAGGGTTCTGAGTTTCATGCAAGGAACTAAATTGTTTTTTCAAGAAACATGCTATTTCGATTTAGGATACTAGATTAGCAAAATCACAGTAAATACCCAAGGTTTTAGAAACCCTTAACTTTTTTCCAAATTTTTATTATTTAAAAAAAAAATCACTCTTTCTAATTCTAGATGTTTCTAGTTCTTTCAATTTGCAAGATATTACAATATCTCCCCCTTGGGAATATTCTTTCTCGAATGAGATTACTCTTAGTAGGCTAAGGGTGTAACATTTAAGATTCAACTCAAACACCCAACAAGCAATGCAATTACAACATGCTAATCTTATAAATAAAAGCCAAGACAAGGATTAGTATCTTAAGTTGGAACTTTTCCGAATTCGAAGATATATGGATATCTCTTCTTCGTATCTTCCTTAGCTTCCTAAGTAGCTTCTTCAACAAACTGGTTCCTCCACAAAACTTTGATTGATACTACTTCCTTAGTCCTCAACTTGTGAACTTGCCGACCTAGAATTAGAATCTCCTCATTAGACAAGCTATCATTGATCCCAATATCTTCAATTGGTATAATCAATGAAGGATCGCCCATACACTTTTTCAATATAGAGACGTGAAATACTGAATGGACTGCTGCTAACTCTTGTGGTAGCTCTAACTCATAAGCTACATTGCCAATCCTCCTGGATATTCTGTAAGGACCAATATACCGGGGACTAAGCTTTCCCTTCTTACCAAATCTCATAACATCCTTCATGGACGAAACTTTCAAGTATACTCACTCATCTACTTCAAACTCTAACTCTCTCCTCCTACCATCATTGTAGGATTTCTGACGACTCTAGGATATTTCCAATCTATCTTTAATAATTTTCACTTTCTCCATAGTTGATGAACTAAGTCTGGTCCTATCAACCCTGCTTTACCAACTTCAAACCATCCAATAGGAGATCTGCATCTTCTCCCATAAAGAGCTTCATAAGGAGCCATCTAGATGCTAAATTGGTAACTATTGTTGTAAGCAAACTCAATGAGAGGTAGGTGATCATCTCAATTACCCTTGAAATCAATTACACAATCTACCTTGAACCCGCTGATTGTTCTGGTTAGCGACACTCTGAGCCAACATGTGAATGGCATTCCTGAATTCAACATTTGAGACTTCCTAATCTGGATCTGGAGGAGCTGCATTTGCGTTCCTGGCATTCGCATTCCTAGCATAAGCTCTACGAGGAGGCATGATCACTGAAATGTAGAACGTCGAGTTAGAATGGAATTTAGATCATACCTTACGCACGAAAAGAGTAACAAGAAAATGAGGATTTTTCCTAAAACACTTTGTAGCCTCCCCCTCATTAGATGTGGTGCGCACTACACATCCATGAAAATGACTCTAATTAATGCGGCTTTTCAGACATCCTAGGAAACTTAAACCTGGCTCCGATACCAAGTTTGTCACGCCCCAAGCTACCCCCGAGACGCGGACACGGGACCTAGGACCACAAGTGATCCCAAGCTAACCCTGCTGGCATGATCATGAGCATACTAAATATAATAAGCTGATGCGAAAGCTAAATCATAAATAAGATGAAAAGATGGGGAATACCCATATACTATAACTGAAATAGATGAAAACTGATGAGTTTAATACAAGGGATATATTAACTCAATACTAAGCTGAATCTATCTATGTCTGAAATAAGCCTCTAAACTGACTAGAAATGTTAGGACATGCCCAAACTAGATCTAGCAAAACTGAAACTAAAGACTAAAAGCGATAAAGATAGACATGTCATTAGTCCTCGAAGAATGAGGACTCACCACTGATGCTGCTGA